>CAJVQA010003039.1:0-20424 GCA_910591915.1 Cetraspora pellucida
TTGTAACTCATTTTCATTAATGTAATACCAAATTGTTCAATAAAGACCAAGGCCAGGCCTCACTCTTAAAAAAAAAATAAAAAATAAAAAAAAAAAACTTAAAAACATAACTCTTCAAACTGTTTTGGTACTAGTTTAGTTTAAGTGATCATCAGAAAGAGTTGTATAATTTTTTTTTCTCTTAAGCAGTTACACTAGTATTTTATTAAGATTTTGAAATTACATTTGCAATTACATAAATGTTTTAACAACTAACTCTAGCATCATCTGGCTATTTTAATAGTATTTAAGTGCAACCTGCTATATTGCTTCAAACAGAAGTAAGCTACTTGACTAACTACTTAAAGTTTATAATAAAAAGGTCTTTTTCTTTTTACTACAAGTTCTACAATTGTCTTCTGTGTTTCTGTTTTAATTTGTTCTTCTTTTTTCTTATTTTCTCTTTTTTTTCTTTTATCCTTTGCTGATTTGCCTTTTTTCTTCTACTTGATTTTAGTTTCTTTTTTTTCTTTTTTCTTTTTACCCTAACTATTATTCCTACTTCTCTCTCCTATTCACTAATTTTCTCACATTAGATTCTTTTTACTTGTTAATAAAATGTGTTCCAGACTGTACTTGCTAGGTTTTAATTAGAGCCTCTCTTATTCTCACTTCTTCTGCTTCTGTTTTACTAAAAAGTGCTATATATAATATATATGAAGAAATTCAGACTTTTTTCTTCTCTTTAAGTCTCTTCCAAGCTGTTATAATAGTCACTTTTTAGATTTTTTTCTATAAGTTCTTTTGTCCTTTGCATGCTGCTAAATGCATCTGTATTTATCTTTGCATACTTGGTATTTAGTTGTTGTATATACATCTGGTCTTCTTTAAAGTTATATAATAATAATATTATTATTAGTAGTAATAATAATATTATTAATATTATTATTATTAGTAATAATAATAATAATAATATTATTATTATTATTATTAACTAAAATATTATATATATATATTACAGTAATTATGATATATATTATAATAATAAATTATTATACAACATTATTACTAAAAAAGTCTTAACTACTAAAGATAAAATATATATAATAATATATAGTTATTTTATAACATTTAATAATATATATATAAGTATTAAACAGTAGCAGATGATTAACCATGTAATAGCCAATTATATATTGTTATTTGATATCTATATAAATATTTTTAATACTATACAATAACAGTATTATTATATAACAGTTATTAATAACTATACTTCTATATTATATTAATAATTTTATATTATTAAATTAAATTATACAATATAAATAATATATTTTTTTAATTAAAATTTTTTATATAAATTACTTTAAAGACTAAAAAAAAAATAATAAAATAATAATTCTATATACTATAAAATATAAGAATTTTTGTATTGTTATCAATAATATGATTATATAATACTAATATTTTTTTTATTTTTTTTTAAATATTAAGGTGAGTACTTGTAATCCAGGATTTTATTGATAGTATATTTGATTAATAGTTGCATTACAACTACAAGAAGCAACTATAAAAAAAGTGTACAACTAGCCATTTATATAACTTTAGTTATTGTCTAATTTAAGTAATTTATTTAAAGATTTTATACTAGTTACTATATCTGGAACCTGCTTGTAGGTTTTTTATTTAAATACTCTAGTTCCTATATCTACCTACCTACTTCTACCTACTAATAATTCTGGCTAATGCTAGTAAAAACATATTATAACTACTAAGTCTTTAAAGCAGTTCATTTATATAAGAAACATTTGTCTTTGTATTAAACTTTTAGAATCTTCTGTATCTTATTCTTATAGCTGACTTGGTATTGCTATAGCTAAGACTAACATTTGCAGTTAAAATATATTATTAAACCACTATGTCTTGTAGAGTTCACTACAATCTCAGTATTGACTTCATAACATATTCCTACTATTTTGGTATTTGATTTAAGTTTTATTAAGCTTTCAGACCAGATAATCTAAAAAAATAGATTATAACTATATCTTTAGTTTATATATTCTCTGACATATAATCATTTTTTTCAAAATAAATTTTGGTAGCCTAGCTGGTTCTATTGTTGCATAGCAAATTAGCAAGTCTGTCACTAATTCCTTTTAATTTTCATATAACCTATAGCAGCTAAGTCAAAATAGGCATGTTAGATTTGGCTGAAGGTTTATCTGTAGATAAGTACTAATCTTCTCTTCTAAGTCTTTTCTTTAACCTATTCTTCTATTAACCCTTGTCTTCTCTTCTCTGCTCTTGTATAACTTAACTTAGGCTTACTATACATCGAATTGGAGTTGGATTCTTTTCTTGCATTAATAGCTTGATTATATGGCTTACAGCAAATGATCGAAATACAGTTTTAATAAATTACAATTGGGCAAATGACAATTGATTACGATAGTTTTAATGATAGTTTTGGGTTGGATTATAGTTTACTTTTAATATAGGTCTGATACTTTAAGTTTATTTAAGCAATTGTATTTACTTGAGGGTATCACTGTTGTTTTTCTTCTGGGTAGAAGGCCCTTTATTTATAATAAAACTTTTATTTATATGGTCATTAATTTTTAACATAAATCTAATATCCATTACATTCTAATTATATTTAAGAAAAGGCTGATATCTCATTTATCTTATAATTAAAAGAAATAGCATAAGTAACAAAAGTAATGGAAATAAGAAAAGTAACAAAAGTAATATTTCTATTACTTTTCATATGACTTCAAATTGGATAGAGATCATTAATCAATTCAGGCCCCCATGATTCACAAAAAAAACTAGGCTCACACTATTTAACTCTTTCTAAAAGCCAGCTTTTTGTCTAGTTTCATAAGTTTTAGCTTTGTTTTATAGTTTAGTTTTTATAATAGCACTATTAAAAGTTTAAACTATCTTTTTATTCAGGTTTTCCAACTAGACTTCTGTCTTTCTGAATTTCTGTAATTTACATAGCTATAAGGACTTATTATGAGTTTATATTACTTAGTACTATTTTGTATTTCTTTATATAAAGTACAACTATTGCATAAAGGCTATATATTCTTTCAGTTAGGCTAGTATGATATAGGTAACAGGTATCTAATCTTAACCAATAACAGAAGACAGTTTATTGTAATACAGAATAAATTTCAAATTTTTACTTACATTGAAATTTGAACTTTAGATCTGCCACTCGGAGTTTAATAATTTGACCACTTTACTAGATTACTATACCTCTAATAATTATTTTTTAAACTGTATTTTAAATAAATTTGTCTAGAAAATTAATTTTATTTTTAGTAATTTTAAAGTAATTTTAAATAAAATAATAATTTATTAATAATATAAAGTATAGTTTGCTTAAAAATATATTCTTAAAACATATTTTATTAACTTTATTATAAAAGTTTTTTAAAAATATTAATAAACTTTTATGTATTAAAATTCTAAAGATTTTATTTAAAAACTTGTATTATTAAATTTTTTAAGATTTTTTAAGATTTTATATATTTTTAAAGCTAAAAGAATTTTATACTTTGTATACAGTCATTCTCCCATATAATCACACAGTTGAGCACATAGTAATTTTTTTAAAAAATGTACTTATAAAGGAGTTGTGCTTATATAAAGGGCTATTTCTTATAAATTAAATTGTGGCTTAGCCTAAATGTAAATGTGATTACATATGATGTGATTATATAGAAGGTGACTATATGAAGAAACAACTGTAATTTAAATTTTTATAAGTAAAATACAAAAAATTACAAAAAAATTGTTTTTTTATATAAACTAAATATTGTATTAAGAACTATAAGCTTAAAATTAATATTTAAAAAGTTTGTTAAAAATTTGTAAATAATTTTTTTAATTAAAAATTTTTTCTAAATTTATTTATTTTTAGATTATAGATAATATATATATATTTTATAATATAAAATTAAATACTGCTATAATATAATTTTATTTTTAAATATTATTATACAAAATTTTATTTAAATATTTTAAAATTTAAAAAATATTAATTATAAACATATTTTTAATAATTTTCTAAACAAATTTGCTAAAAAAAATTTATAAATTAAGAAATAATATATGTATAGTATTCTTAACAAAAAAATTTAACTACTATAAATATAAAAATAATAACTATAACTTTTAGCAAAAAGAATTTTAAAAAAATTAATATAAATAATATTAATAATGTTAAGTTAAGCTATTTCTTTTATATTTTATATAATATATAAAACATAATTATATTAATATAATAAATAAATAGAAAAAGAAGTATATAAAGATATGATAATATAGTAAGATAGTCATGTTGTTATTTTTTAAGTAGCAGGTCTAGAGTTCAAATTCCAGTATTAATAAAATTTAAAATTCTTTTTATATTATTATTAACTATATTCTGCTATTGATTAAAATAAAATATTTGTTATTTGTATTATATTAGTATAACTAAAAGCTATATAGCATTTTATAATATATTGTTGTATAATAAAACAACACAAGTACTGAGTAATATAATTTATAATAAGTTCTTATGACTATATAAATTACAAGAATCAGAAAGATAAAAGCCTGTTTGAAAAATCTAAATAGAAAAGCAGCCCAAACTTTAATAGCATTACTATAAAAACTATATTTAAAAAATGAAGCTAGAATGTATAAAGCTGAGTAATAAATTGATTTTTGAGAAGAGGCTATTGTAATTAGCTAAATTGTTAAAACTTTTTAAAGAAAAAGATTATATATTAAAAAATATGTAAATCAGAGAATGCTTTAATCTACTTTTATACTATCTAAACTAAAAGCTTAATAAAACTTAAATTAAATACTAAATAATAGAAATATGTAAATATGTTGCAAAATATATATCAGAATTAAAATAAACTCTACAAGAGCATAGTAGTTTAATAATACATCTTTATTGAAAGTATTGGTTTTAGTTATAGCATTATTAGATTAGCTATAAGAATAAGATTTAGAAGATTCAAGAAGGTTTAGTACAAGGTCAAAGGTGCTCTATATAAAGAACTGCTTTAAAAACTTAGTAATTATAATATATTTTTACTAATATTAACTAGAGTTATTAATAGATATAAATAAGTGTATAAATATAAAAACTAGAGTATTTAAATAGAAAACTTACAAGCAAGTTTTAGATATAATAACTAGTATAAAACCTTTGAACAGACTACTTAAATTGACAATAACTAAAATTACACAAGTGACTAGTTATATACTTTTCTATAATTGCCTCTTTTAATTATAATGCAGCTATCAGATAAATGTATTATTAATAAAATTTAGGTTACAAGTATTTACAATACTATTTAAAACAAAAGTATATCATTATTTTTGAATAAACTATTAGTTTTTATTATAAATTTTTTTAAAAAAACTAGCATTAGAGCATGTTTTTATATTCATGCTATAGACTAAAATTTAATATAAATTAATTAAATTTAATTAACAAATTTGTTTAGCAAATAGTTTAAATATTATATTTATACAAAATAAAATATTTTTTTAATTTATTTAACAATTTATCTAATTTAAATTATATATTTTACAATACAAATTATTAACTCTTTCTGATGATCACTTGTACTAAATTTTGCTGCAAACATTTGATTATTATTCAATATTTTATTAAGTAAACTACTATTGAACATCTAAGTAAAGTTGTTCCTAACATATTTTATACTTAGGTAGGCTAGTTATATATCTTTGGACCTTTTATTTATTAAGATATTTTTATTAAATATAAAAACACTTCTATTCAAGTTATCTTAAAATTTTACTAATTAAACAACTCTTGTATCTTAGAACAAAAAGAAAAAGCTCATTCACAGCTTTATTTTGATATAAAATTCATCAAAATGGCCTAAAACTGATCAACTTATTGGCAAAATACACTTAAACTCTCTTGCAAAATTTTTTTTATTTTTTGCAAATTATTTTATATTTTTTGAGATGCTGCTTCTGGTCTACTTCATCCAAACCTGCCCAAAACAGGATTACTAATTAATATTATATAATTTATTAATGACAATTTTGTACTTTTATAATTTTATACAACTTCTTTGTTTAATATCAATCTTGACTTACAAATAGATCTGCAAAGTGTCATATACTTTTTGTGATGCCTTTCTATTTGTCACATACTGTGTTTGTCATATTTCTCTAATTGTCATATTTCTTATTTGTCATATTCCTTATTTGTTACTTCTCTTATTTGTCATACCTTATATCATTGACATCCTATCAGACTCAAGAATCTCAATATCAAATCTGTTTTTATTTTCAAAGTAACTATGCCTAAATTAATTAATCAAGATTCAGATTAATATGATTTAGATTATTTTTTGACTAAATATGATGACTGCTTTGGTGCCATGGCTAAAGAAAATAACTTACAACAAATTAAACTTATTCAATTTACTGTACACCTAATCGAATACAATAAAAAAAACAAGATTCACTATTTTAAAGCACCTCATCAACCTACTGTTATCCAATATCTCTGCAAAACTTATTATTCTTTGTTTACATCTTGTTATTACCAACTCTCTTCAAAATCTGCAACACCTTCTTCAACTTCTGGTTCTGCTACTCCTATGAACATAACTCCAAACCAATTCAAAAGAACTAAAGATACTATTCCTCAATCTTCTATGAACAAAATTTCTCTATTTTCATTCAATTATGATAACTCATCTGTTGCTACTTCTTCAGCTATTACAGACCTTACACCTAATACTGTAGCTATTAAAGCTTATATATAACATACTCATATTTGTATTATTTGTTATAAATCAATTATTTTACGTGTTTTTCTAACTAATAACAAACACTCTTTCGATCCTACTGCTAAAATCTTATGTGGATATCCTACTCATTCTAGCTGTATTTCTAATCTCAAATTAAAATCATTAATTCAAACTAAATCTCTCAACCAACAACAACAATCAGTTTTCTTTACTACTAAATTTTCTCTTATCTAAAAAGAAAAAAAATCCAAATCTTTAAAGAATTTCTTCAACTCCTTAAAAAAAATGATCTACTCAGCAAAAAATAAAAATTCTATAACAAACAAAAGAAAATCTTCTTGATTGGTTCTAAAAATATCCAATTACAACTAAAATGGAACCATTTACTAACTTTAATACAACATTATCTCAACAAATTTTTGATTTTCTTAAACCTCATCTCATTAATTTCATATCAGAAAAAATTACCAAACCTGCAACTGAATCTGAACAAGCATCTAAATAGAGTTTTAAATATTTTATTAAAACCCTTACTGGTATACAACCTAAGTTTCTTACAGATATTATTTATCAACAAAATCCTATTATTGACAACTCAATTACTATACCCTTTGATATTTTACATTCAATCCTTAAAATGCTTTTTCACAAATTCACTACAACTCTTTTTACTAAACTCAACTATGCTAAAATACTTTTCTTACACAAATCAATTCCTTCCTATACTTTACAAAACTGCTTTTAAGTGGTAATTAATTTGGCAAGAATTCATCTTTATTTACAAAATGAATATCAAATAATTGACCTCACTAAATTCTCCAAAACAGTTAACATTCTACCAATACATTTTTCATTTCACTACTTTATTAGTGAAGATACTATTAATCAACCTTTATTTAAAATACAAAATGATGAAAAATACAATATCAATATCTCACTTAATATTCCCAAACAAGAATTTCAACAAATCTTTTATATTTTTTCTCTCAAAAAATACAGGCCTGATCTTGAATCATAGTTTAAACTCTTCTTTGATAATTACAAAAAACAATTTATCAACATTAATAAAACTAAAACCTTCAATTATATCAAATATGAAATTGCTACTAAACTTGCAGAATTATGCAAGAGACTACTGCCTTCAGATTTCAAAATAATCTCAATTGATTCTTTTAGAGAATGATCATTACTTTGTACTAAAGCTGCTCTATCTTACATCCATATCTGTATACATAGCAAAAATAATCTATGCATCATTCTTCCTCTTGACACTGAACACAACTTTGAAAACTTGGTTACTAATTTCTTTGATTTATTTTTTAAAAAATTTTCTACTACTTCATCAAATAATAATTTAGTCAAATGGACTTAACCAGATCTTGATTTTTTTATTTTTGCAAAAGACCAAAAACATCATGCTATTTTTCAAAACATTACACCTTTACCTTTGCTTCACAAACTTGCTAATGAAATAGAAACTTACTTCTCTGACAACAATAATACTGTTAAAAACTCTAAACATCATAGTTTCTATTTCTATTCCTATTTTTGTGCCTTTCTCAAAGCTGTTACTGAGAATGATAAAATCAATAATCTTAATGAACATTAGACTATTAACAAAATTACAACAAAACTAGTTAATATACATTTCTTTGTCTGAGTGATTACTTATTTCTATATTCTCAAATAATCAATAATTTCTATACCAGAAATTCTTGAAACATACAAAACTACAATCTATCTACAAGCCTAAAAAATCTTCCAAGAAAAATTTAAAATCAAATTTCAATCCTTTAAAAAGTTTAAAGATGATCTTTTCTTTAATCCAAAACCTAATAAAAATAATAACAAAGTTAAAGAAAAATTATCTTATACAAAAACCCTCCAACAAGAAACTATTACTACTCATTCTCACAATTCTTTTTAATTAAATCTTCTGTAGAACACATAAATGCAACTATTGCTTCTGGAATTATGATGTCCTCTATTGAACATAGGCTATTTCTAGAAGAGAATAATGTAAATGAATAGGTGGTTAAGTCCATTTATGTGAAAAAACAAGTTAATAATAGTCAGACTCAACATACAGAGCAGGCTATGACACTCTTCACACTGTAAGAGCTAAGCATACAGTGAGTGAATCTACAGAAAAATCTTTCACTTTCTTGAATTCTATTTCATCATCAAACATCAAGGAAGCACTGCAAGAACTAATTTATGACTCAGACTTATGCTATAACTAATGGCTAGCATGTCTAAACCTATCTTTACTTTTATATCTGCAAACACTCATCTCCTTTTTAAAACACATTTATTAATACAACTTTACACAATACAATAATTTTAACTATGCACACAGATTAGCAATCAAACTTGACTATAGTGAATACTATATACACCCACCACATGTGTCTTAACCTTTACCTGACTACTTTTTTCCATATCTATTAGGTTATACCTACTATCCATTTATACCTATTCATTCTAAATTCTTTCTAAAAAACAATAATACATTAAATACTAATTTTATCATAAAAAATAATGAACTAGACAATACGTATTCTCAATTAGTAGGAACTATCTTAGAGGGCTATGATGAAACTACTATAGCTAATTGATACTATAACAATATCCAATTTAATATCTACTACAACAAATTTCTATTTTACAACTATATACCATTACTTCCTCATCCTCAAACTATTATTACTTTTTTATAACACATTCACAGCTTTGGCTACTTACCTGATAACTTATGTGACTATATATTAACTATATCAATTAAAAATGACTATAGTGAAGCTTATGTCTACCTCCTATTTGAACCCAAACCTTTACCAAACTACTTCATTCTACCAGTTCAAGCTATCTGGCATTATTCAAATATTCAACTAAAATCAAATATACCAACAACAATCTTTACTATACCAACACCTCTAGATTATTAATTTTTTCTTACTCCTAGCTATCCATCTTAAATAAATCCTGAACCTTCTAATTTATTAAGATCAGCTTCTTCAAGTTTCTTACCTCTTTTTACTTCTAACCAACTACTACAACCACCTTATAATTCACTAACATTACCTCCTCAATCAACTCTAAATCTAGACCAAACTCATGATCTCAACCTTTCTATTGAAACTCATAATGTTAAAGATTCAATACTATTACTAAAAGAGAAACCTGGCAGAACTATTGTTTACAGAATGATATCTCTGTTGCTAGCATTAACAACTCCTCCAACAAATTTAAACTTATCAACTTTCTTAATAACTCTAATATGTATGATATCGGAGCACATTTCAACAATATACATTATACTTAGTCCAATAACTCTAGTAGTAGCTGTATAGACTACATCAGGACTGACCAATTCACTATTCAATTCCTTCTTTCATATAATCTTGACTCAAGCAACACTAGTACTCTTAGTGATCACTTAATTCTCTTATCTTTATGGACATTCCTTAATGCATTTAGCAAACCTCTAAGATATTATATTGAAATAAGTCATAGAATCTTCAATTACAAGGCAATGAATTCTGATAAATGAATAGAGTTTGCTAACCTTCTTATATCAAACCTTAACCTTCACAACACTCTACCTACTATACACTCAGATGAATTCTTCCAAACAACTTGGCACAAAATTGAATACTCTTTTATCAATACTGCAATACAATTAATACCAAACAAAATTAGCTAAAATGAAGCTATAATTATAAATATATCTCACATAGCACTCTACTATACTTATTACTTAAAAAACTTAGTCACTTAATTATAATCACTAAAACTAACAAGTTATCACCTAATATTTCTTCAATTAACCACCATATTCAATTAACCAATTTCTAAACACAATGTAATTTTCAACTTATTCTTTTATCTAACCATATTAAAGAATGGATTACACATGCTTGTGATATCTGGAAACAGCTATATCATGCATGCAATATAGAAAATTCACTTCTTCTTTGTCAACAAATACAAAATGCCTCTGAAAAAAGATGTAAAACTCTTGTTTCAAATTCTAAACAGGCCATCAATAGCATTATTAATCACTATTATAAATCTATTTATTTCTCTAATATTAAACTACTAAATCAACTTATTACTGAACCAAATGCTATTAAGCAACACATTCAAAAGCACTTTGAAAACTGGACAAAACACAAACCAATCAATCATGACATCTATTAAAACTTCTGGCAACAACACTACCAACCACAACTACACATCAACTCAATTTGATACACTTCACTTACTGAAGCTATTATAACAAAAGAAGTACTTAACACAATAACCCAACTTCCAAATGGCAAAGCCTGTGGTCCTACAGACATAAGCTATGAAATGATTAAACATGCCAGTTCTACATGTATTCAATCTATTACTGCTTTATTCAATTGCTGCCTCAATTCTGACCAAATTTCTAAACAATAGAAACATAGCAGAATCTATTCTATTCCTAAGCACAACACTTTTAATGAAAACTATAATCTAACAAGATCTATTAGCCTTATTGAACATATTCGAAAACTTTATACAAAAATTATTACAAACAGACTTAACTCTGAATTCACACAATACACTATTCTCTCTTCTTACAATTACATTGCTCTTCCAGGCAATAGTATATTTATCTCTATATACATTCTTAATAATCTCATTGAGAATGCATCCTGCAGCCACAAAGACATTTGGCTCTTGTTTCAGGACATGAGCAAATTATATAACTCTGTTAATCTTACTCTTCTTAAACAATCACTTTTACAATTTGCTTTATCTCTAAAAACTATAAACACAATAATAGATCTGTTTACAAATAGACATAATCAAGTTATTACTAATCTTAGTCTTATTTCATCATATCTAGTTCATAATGGCATCGATCAGAGTGAAACCATCACTTCACTGCTCTGAAGAATCTATTATAATCCTCTTATAACCTGAATTCATTCACAATTTATAGACCATTCTATGCAAGCCACTTGGATTACCAACCTCAAAAATAAAAACTTCAACAAACTTGAAACACACTATTCAGTCCTCACTTATATGGATGACATCTTCTGAATTGCATCTTCACAAACAGAACTGTCTCAAATTCTCTCAATAGCTGAGTCATTTTATGACATAGCTAACATCCAAATTAATCCTTCTAAATCTATACTTACAACTAACAATTTACTATCTAATTACAATTCTATTATTTTCAATAACTATACACTTTCTATTCATCTACTCTGCATATCTTTTAAATTCCTTGGTTGCTGGTTTATACTCAACAACAAACATTCTTAACAAACCCAACTTATTATCAATAAATCTCAACATTTTATTAAAATTGCTAGCTTCAAACATATTATTGACACTCATGCATGATATATTATAAATACTGTTATTATACCTACTATTGAATATCATATTCAAAACTTTGTCCTTAGCCAAGCTATTTGTAAAAAAATCCTTACTCATTACATTGGCCTAGTGAAACAAAAAGCCAAACTTAGCCATACAATTCCTACTAGTACTCTTTTTTATCCCAACTTTACAATATTTGTAACATTTGGGATATTCAATTACAACATCATATTCCTAACTTTATTAAACACCTAAACAACACTGAACTCCTTGGCACTAGTTCTCATATTCACTTTCAACAACTACAAAATAATCTTTTGTTCTTGACCAATATATTAATCCATCCTAATCTCCTAATTAATAGACCAAAAAACATGCAACTAGCTTCAAAATTATTCAGCTCTTTTCTCATTTAAGGCTATCTATTACTCCAAACCCAATGTATAACATTCTATATACAATTAATACTAAAACAATTATACTAGAATCAATACTATTATTATATTCCAAATATTTAATCTTTAAAAAACAACTCTGTCAACACCATATTTTTTTTTCTTGATCAACTTACTACATATAAAAATTCTTGTTTTCTTAACTGAAAACATATTTCACCAAAAATTCATAAAATACCCAAAGGCAGAAAGCTATTATGGTTTATTACTCTTGAAGATATTACAACAAATCATTCCTATTATCGAACTTTCTACAATTATTACCAATTATCAAAAACCAATTACTTTAGCTACACTACTGAATATTTTTTAAAATGTTCTAAATCATGGCTTATCACTACATTTTAAGATCAAATAATTTTAGATAAAGTCAAAAGACAACCAATCTCTTCTGGGCAAATACTTATTACTTATTGGCACAGCAATATTAAGATTCATGCTACACAACTATACTCAACACCTTCAATTACAACTAAACTATGCACTGGCTGCAATCTTAATTCTAATCTTATCACTAACAAATATACAACATTTATTTCTATTAATCTTGTAACTAAATTTATTGAAAAATTTAATACTCAAAATCAACAACTTAATCACAATGTAAATTATCTTAACTTGCTCTATTCTATTGCTAACTGACATTCTACTCAAATCTCTAATGCAGCTAATATTCATATACTTGCATCACTTATTTTATCTGTTTTTAATAATTGTGATTTTATCAACACTCTGCAATCAATTGCCAACTCAAACTACAACAAGTCTGAACTTTATTTTTATACTGACAGATCAGTTATTTAGGCAAGTACATCTCAATGCTCAATGGAAATTGGATGGACCTTAGTACAAAACAACATCTTACATATCTTCCAAGTACAAACTAAGTTCTGGCTATACTCTTTTAAAGCAGAAATTACTGCAATTCTTTTTGCTATTATTACTGCATTCAGAAACTGTACAGTAAACATCTACACCAACTTACAATTTACTATATCTAAATACAACAGTACCAATTTAACATTACTCAATTATTATTCATCAATACTCTATACCACTTACTTTGGTATATCTTAATTAACTTTACAAAATCTTATAACATACAACTTATTCTATATAAAGTAGCTGCACATCAGGATAATGAATTCAATAATCTTGCTAACAACCTTGTCTATAATTATTTTAATCTTCTATACTTACTATTTAACTCACAAAATTATTATAATTCTAACTATACACTACAACTTGATAACTACTTTATTGAACTACCTATTTGCCATTGTATCTGTACAATTTGCCATGCCTATATTTATACACTATGGTTATCTCAATATCACTTTCAAAAATGGTCACAAATTGCAACTCAAACTAATTGAAAAGCCACCTGGCTCTATATCAACAATAATCAAAAAATAACAAACTACTCTTACAGCTTTCAAACATCTCAACTTAAGTCTTTTCATATAAAAATCCTCATGGATGACCTTATAATTTATATAAATATAACCACACCCAATCTCCTAACTGTCACCAATGTAACCAAATTAGTACTTCACTTTATTGAACTACTTGTCCATCTTCGCATCTTCTTAACAATCTTATTAATAACTCACTTAAACATGTTCTTAATACATCAACTTTTGATACAATACCAAGAACTGTATCTGATCTGCATAACCAAATTAAAAATCTTAACTATATGCAAAACTACAATATACCAAATTCACCTCTCTGATATCAATTCTGTCTGGTCTAATTCCTTATGAATTAATTAATTCAATCAAAGATATTACTTTATTTAATAAAACTGCTACTACACTCTCAATTAAACTTCTGCTTTATCTTAATCAATAAATCTATACATATATCTGGATATCATATTGTGCTTCTAGACCTCAACCTAGCAGACAATCTTAACCAATTTCAACATCTCATACTTCTCAAAACTTACTGACACAACATGCATTACACTCAATTGCTAGTCCTAAAATTGAAACATGGTACTCTAAATAGATCAAATATCAAATAAACCCTCTTATCATAATTACAAATTCTGAAATCTAGATAAGCCTTGGCTACTTTGGTAGATTTATGTCACAGATAACTTGTCTGAGCCTCTAATCTTAATATTTTATAGATATAGAATTCAATTATAAATTTTTTCTGTATATTCTACTTGTAAAAAGTTTAATTGAGTTTTAATAAAGATAAAGGCATGACCTTATTGTTAATATTTAAAAAAAAAATAATAACCAAATCTAATATACAGAACAGGCTATGGTATTCTTTAAGTATAATAAGTATATAGTAAACAACTTTATAAAAGATAATTTACCTTTTTAAATATTATTTATCTAACTTTTTGAGAAATATAAATTAGATATTAGTTTTTAAACTATATTAAATAATCCTACATTTTTTTAACATTATTTTGTTAATAAAGTTGTTATTTAATATAATGTTAAACTCTACTTACCTATAAACCTTCTAACTAAAACAAAATTAATTATTACTATCTTGATTTTTACTACAAGTTTTTTTGTATCACAAATTTTATTTTCTTCCAATACTACAATACATATTTATATTTTATTTACATATTTTTTAATTTCTTTTTATTAATAACTATCTTAAAAAATTAGTTCTAATATTTTTTAAATATAATATAAGTGAAGCTTATATTTATTTTCTTTATAAATCTAATCTTTTGTCTGAACATTTTTTTTCTATTATTATTGCACTCTGCAGCCAATGTTTTAAGTTATGCATTATTAAGATTTTTCTCTAATATATCAGTTTTTTTTATACTATTATTTTTAAATAAGTTGGTTTTTTCTACCTCTAATAATCTATTACAAACAAGTTTCAAACTACTTAACTTATAAATTTGTATACATAATATATAAGGTTTCAATAAAGATTTAAAGCAACAAATCTAAAAAGACTTCTACCTTTTCAATAATCTCAAAATTATTAGCATTATAGAAACTAAAATAGCTGCAAATAATCTTATAACTAAACTTTAAAAATTCAAAACTTTACTTATCTATAATTTTGTACAAATAATCTTAAAGCTAATACTGCTATTATAATTTATAAGTTTATTAAATGTTATATTCACAAAATTTTACTTTTTATTAGATATATTATTGTAGTAAATCTTTTCTTCAAATATAACTTCAAATTTAGAATTATCTTAATTTACTTATTATATAATAATTTTTAATTTAAGTTATTAGTACAAAATACTATTATGCAATAGATTTAATAAGTCATTACTTTGAACATACATTTCATTATTTTGAATAACTTTAATGCATCTAATTATATTATCCAATCTTCTTCAATTAAATATAAACTACATCACTTATTTTAATATAATAACTTATATAACTTAACTAGTTATATACAATTCTTTATATTTTTATAGCAAAGCAGCAGATATAGTAGTAATATTAACTATATTTGGGTTAACTAACTTTTTTTTAGTTTTTAACTTATTTATTGAAAACCCTGATACTAGTACTCAAAGTAATTACAAAATTTTTATTTTTACTTAGTCTTTTCTTTATTAATAATTAGACAAACACTGCTACTTAGCTAAATTTAATAAAAAACATTTTATATAAAAACATAAATAATAAACAATGGCAACTCTTTCAGACCAAGTAACCTCAAACTTAACTACTACTAAATGCTATTTATTATTCAAACTTCTAAATTCTTAAAATCTATATAACACAAAATACAAAATAGTATTATTTTTGCAACTTTACAATATATTCTTAACAAAAAATTTATTGTTAAAATTTTTTAATATATCTTTTCTACAAAAGCCTTAAAATTATACCTTTATTTTAAAAAGCTTGACAATATTATTTGACAAACCAAATATGCATTTTAAAACTTAATACTATTTTACTTTATCATAATTAGCTTATTACTTATATTAATACATTTTGTAATCTTAATATTTTATCACTATTAACAGAATATAGTTTAATATCAAACTGGTTAGTTTTAGTCAAAACTGAATAGAAAACATTATATTATATTTGCAACATTGAGATTATTAAAGAAATTAGATACAAATTAATAACAATATTACTAAAAGATATAATAAACCATATATCTAAATAATAGAAAAAGAACAAAATCTTTTTAATTTCTAAAATACTAATTTTTAATAATAATTTTATTAATATCTGACCTATTATCTTATTAATATCAGGCCTATTAGTTAGCTAAGTATACTAAAAAACTATAAACTAAACTATTTACAAACTGTTTAAACCATATATTCACAAAATTTAAAATATTCTTACCTTATAATTATATTGTTTTTTCAGGTAATAGTACTGCTATTCTTATTTATATACTTATTAAAAATGCATGCTACAACTCCAAAAAACTTTGGTTTATATTTCAGAATATAAGTAAAGTTTATGACTTAGTTTATTTAGATTTATTTAATTAAACTCTTAACTGTATTAATATATTATTTAAACTAATTAATATATTTATTAATCTACTTATAAATTGCCAAAACAGACTAATTACAAACTTTGATCTTTCTGATTTTTATATAGTTAAAAATAGAATAAACTAAAGTATAACTATTTACTTTATTCTTTTGTCAAATATGCTATAATCTATTTATTTACAAAATCACATCATAATACAAAGGCTATATACTATTTATACAAAGGCTATATACTATTTACAAACTGGCTAACCAGTCTTTTTCCACTTAAAACCCAAAGTCTTAATACATTTATCTTTGTTTTTGTTTATATAGATGATACACTCTAGATATTTTAATTCAAATTAGAACTTAAATAGTTACTTCAAACTACAACATTCTTTTATCAAATAGCCAATATTTAAATTAACTTTTTTAAATTTATTTTTATATCTAACTAATTCCAAACTACTACCCAATTTTTAATTTTATACTTATATCTATTTCAGCCAATCAACCTTTTAAAATTTTTGGCTATTGGTTTATATTTAACAATAAACAAATAATACAAATCAAATTAATTTAAGAAGAAACATATTAGCTTAAAAACATTACTAGTACTAAAAAATTAATATAAACAAATAGTTTATATTATTAACATAATTATTATTTCTATATTAGAATATTAAATATATAATATTATGCTTTCTTATTTTGTATATAATAACATCTTAGCTAAATACTTAACAGCAATTAAATATAAGTTTTATCTAGTTTGTTTAATCTCAAATAGCATTATATTTAATTTATTTCTATATAATATATACAATATTTGAAAGATTCAATTTCAACATCATATCTTTAATTTTATTTTACAAATTAACAATCTATATTTACTAGAAACATTTACACATATTTGATTATAACAGTTATAAATAGTCTTTGATCTATTATAAATATACTTAATCTAATATTGATAACCTAATACTAAACTTTAAAATTATCTAATTTATAACATTTTAATACATCTATAATAGCTAATAATAATATATTGTAGCCTAATACAATTCAATACAATCTTTATTTTTTTAATCAATTTTGGCCTTATATTCTCAATACACTACCTTCAAAAGCAATTTAAAAAATTGAATATTCTATATTTTGAACAACTTTATACTACAAAAAATATTTCTTTACTTCTATAAAATTACTTTTTATCTTACTTAATACAAATACCTAAAGAATAAAAACTATTTTGATTTACTTATCTGAAAATTACTATAATTACTGATAATAGTTCTAAAATACTTCTTTCATACTATCAATACCCTGAACACAATTTTTTTACTTACAACTCTTAACACATTTCTAAAAAAACTTAAGATCTAATTACTTATATACAATAATAATAATATTATTATTAGCAAAATTCACAAATAATAATTATCTATTATATACTCAAAAACAGATATTAATACAGAATTCTTTACTTATTATCCCTTTTTACTAGTTTAATATTTACCTTATACAAGTTACTATTTTAACTTCTATAGAGTTACAAACTTTTACATAATTAATATATTATCAATAATTTTTATCTAATTTTTTAATAGAATTTTCTCTAATTCACTTAACTTTAATGCAAATTATATAATTTTTTTATTGAACTGTAATTAAATATCTCATATTTTTATTTCTTGCTTCTACTATTTATATCTTTAATTTTTCTATATCAAAAAGTTTTAAATAAAAAGAAACTACAAATATATTTAAACAATACACTTTTACTAATACAACCCAATATAGATTTAATTTCTATACTAATAACTTAATAATTGATATTAGTACAAAGCACTATACAATAAATATTGAATAAATACAAGTTAATGATTTTAATCAAATTATTTATAAATTCTTAGCTAAAATTTATTTCTGACCATTTTTTTACAAAGCTAAACTAATATTAATTTATTTAGTTATTTTAACTACTTTCTAGAACTCAATAATTAATATTTTTTCTAACTTTCAATCTATAATTACCAAATACTATTCTCTTAAATTTCAATAAGCTTTTTAAATTTAGCTCATAGTCTATATGATATACTTTTCTTAATATTATTAAATCTTATAATTACAAGATTAACTTTTACAAAGTACTAGCTTACTCTAATAATACTTTTAATAATTTAGCTAATTTATTAGCTAAACAACATAATTCATCATCTATATTATATTTTAACTATACAAGCATCTATAATTCATATTATATAATTTTCTGAGACCAATATTTCATTAAACATTTAACTAAGAACTTTATTAAAAATATATACAGAGTCTATATTTTAGTAATGTAGTCTTCTTAAAAACATAATATAGAATAAAACTTTTTTGTCTTTTAAATTGATCAGAAATCAAGCTGATTATAGTTTTAATTATAACCAAAAAGCAATATATAACTTTATTAACTTTAAATTTAATTATCTTAAATCATTTAAAATTAAAACTTTATTAAATGAACTTTCTATTTATTTTTATTTTTATAAAACCTATTTATATATATTCTACAATACTAACTGCTTTTACTGCAATCTAGCTAACTTTCTAACTCATTGGTATAAATACTCAAATCTATCATTTATTTTCAATATTATTCAAACCAGTATAGCTAAATATATTAATAATCCAAACCTTGATTTATCTATAAACTAGCAAGGATAACTTATTCACAAAATTAGTAATCTTTATACTTTTTATTATATATCTTTTTAAATAAATTCACACTATCTTAATATTACTCTTAAAAAACTTATCTCTAAATTCTTAATTGATTCTGTACAAAATTTTAATATTTTATACAAACTAGTCTCACAAATAATTATTATTATTCTACTTAAAATTAATGAACTTTTTTATAAACAATTATTAAAATCATAGTATATAAACTTTATTAACTGGAAACAATAACAAAGACTTAAACCACTCTACTTTAGACTTTTATTTCAACCAAACCAAAACAATAAAAGAAACTTTAATTGTAAAAGTTATACTTATTTCTGTTTATATGGACTAACTAACTAATTAACTCTAATTCTAATACTTGTTTATCCATTAGTTATGTTATTTATAAAATTAAAATCTAGATCATTCTTTGAATTAAATATAATATTTCTTACAATTATATTCTAAACTTACAAATCTAGGTAAGTCTTAACTATTCTAATAGATTTAGGTTACAAATAAATATGTCTGAGCTTTTTTTATTTGTACTTAGAACAATAGTTATATAGTTAGCAGTTTAATGGTCTAGTTCTAACTGCAAGTGTTGATTTGATCATAATATTTATATAAAAAA
>CAJVQA010003040.1:0-20423 GCA_910591915.1 Cetraspora pellucida
TAATACAATTGGTTTTTTCTTTTTTGAATATAAGGTTATTCGATTAAGTTTTACAACATATTAAACATAGAATATGTGTACACGCTTTGTTCTGTAGTCAGTGTTTGGTTTTTATAGTTTCCATATCCTTCATGGCATATTTACACTTATTGATATTTGATGAATCTTTTCAATTAATTTATGTTACTTATTATTTATCTTGTTGTCTTGTTATTAAACCATGTACTATTTAGTAAGCGATTCAATTAATAAAGATTATTTATATATATTTCAATGATTAAGAGATTGTTAAGCTTAAAGATATTACTTTTTTTTATTAAATTTAGCCAAATACGACTAATAGAATCAACGCATTAAAAAATTTTCATTATTATAAATTATGGGTTTTATGTAACAACCCGTGCTTTTTTTATTCGTATGAAAATCATATTAGTTATTTTCATAGAAAGCTAAAACCAAATTCATCTTTTACTAAAGACTACGTAACTATAAATTCAGAAATTATTGTTTCTTGAGTGAAGATTAATGTTAGCTTATGAAATTCTCATTTTTGGGCAAAGACAAATATGCATTACAGCATTAAATTATGTAGTTTTTAAAATTCTCATTTACTGACATAGACTAATATATATGTCGCATCTGAAGTAGCGATTTATCTAAAGTAACACCTGGCTAAAATTAAGCCCCTGAAATTAGATCTCCATTCATGCATTAGATTTTAATTTTAGCCAGGGTGCTACTTTAGATAAATCACTACTTCAGATGCGACATATATATTAAATCGGGTAGTTATTTAAAAATTCTTATTTGCTACCCTAGCTCAAGTTTCACATGACTTTTTTGTCAGGAGGAAATCTGTAACTAGTTAGTACATTTGGTTTAACGGCTAAGAAAATTTTCAACTTTACAATTAATGAAGTTAAATTTTAGCGAATCCTTAAATATCATCATCGTCTTGCCGAGTTGCTTAAGAAATAGATAAAGAAGTAAATGAAGATCGAGATCAAGATCAGGTAAATGATCTTCATTTTATTCTTTATCAATATTTCGTTTTCATGTTCATTGTCATGTTTACTGTCGATTTCGCAAAAATAAGTTGGAGTTTAAAGATCCTACTTCTATTTTTAAAATGCCGACTTAGTAGACTAAATAGATGCACACGTTAATAAAATTAAGTTTTTTTGATAAGTATCTAATAGTAACCGATTATGTAAATAAGTCTATACGTTAAAAAAAATTGTATTTATAAATATTTTAATGTAAATACGTCACT
This sequence comes from Cetraspora pellucida, assembly GCA_910591915.1. Lineage (NCBI taxonomy): Eukaryota > Fungi > Glomeromycota > Glomeromycetes > Diversisporales > Gigasporaceae > Cetraspora > Cetraspora pellucida. The sequence goes on from CAJVQA010003040.1 coordinate 1,274, forward strand.
TATTTATCTGAAATCAGATGCCCTATCACTCTTTACAGTTTTATTATTATTCTTTTGAAGGTTTTTCAATTTATGAAGTCTAGATAGATCTCCATAAATTGAATAAAAATTGTGTTTTATAAAAGAATGTTTCGTTTTTTTTCTCATAGTCACAGTACGTTTAAAGAGAAAAAGAATTTTGCATTATTATGAATTTATTGTCTATTAGCCAATCAGAATGAAAGTCTGCTATGTTCTCTAATACTAATACTTTTATAGCATTTCATGAAATAATTAATTTCTTGGTCATCTTACCTTTCTCACATGAAGCTTGAAACATATATTCAAAAAGGAAATTTTACTTTTACTAGTTATTACACTTTAAATGCTAAAAAGTTCATAGTTATAATATCGTACTATGTATTGATGTTGTCAAAATCACTTCTAATAAAAGTTGGTGAAACACTTGATCCCAAACGCTTATATGAAAGCCAAGTGTTCAAAAAACAATTAGACAAAACGTTAGATAGCTTTGGTTATAAAAATTCCAGTACATCTCATTTAGATTAAAATTTTCTATCATAAAATAAAGACTTGTATAACAATACTTGATTAATATAAAATAAATAGCCAATCAAACCAAATTTCTATAATGCTATTCAACACAAAATTTTTCAGCTAAATTTGTTCTATCAGCTTGGTTATTCTTAAATTTAACAATCTAAATAAACTACATCACAAGATAATGCAGGAGATATAAAATTCATATTCTAAAGGATTAACATAAGTATATGAATTTATTTTAAGATTTATTCTCACAATAGTAAAGAATCGTGTTTTTTAATTAATTTATTCGCAATATCTTCACTCTTCCAGAATTTCCACACTATTCATCGGAATGCTGCAAATTGTCATTTTCAAAAATCCTTTTATGATCTTTTGCATGTTAATAGGCTTTGAAGTGTACTTATTATAATCTGGATGTTTTTGCACGATACTTGGTAATTTTTTATCCATCTTGTCAGCTTCTAAGGATTGCTTATCAGCTTCTAAGGATTGCTTATCAGTTTCTAAAGACTGCTTATCATTTCCTAAGGATTGCTTATCAGCTTCTAAGAATTGATTTTTAATTATTCTTTTGTTGCTTTCATGCGCAAATTTGTTGATCCAAGTAGTAATTAACGTGCTAATATACATAGCAGTAGGCCTTTTTTTTTTGATCCTAGTCCATACATTGTTTAGCTAATTTACTGAAACATTCTAGAGTTCTAGGTGCAAATTTCGGTCACAATCTCAAACAAATCTTTATTGCTAAATCTTCATTAAATTCGTAACCATTGAAAACTTCTTCTCCGGACAAGATTTCCCACTTAATTATACCAAATGAATAAATATTTGCAGCTTGTGTAGATGGTTGATCTGATAAAACTTTTGGTGCAATATAAGGTAAAATTCCAATAATTTCATTAACATTTTTAGCAGGAGATATAAGACCTAAATCCGTGATATATGCATTATTTAAATCATCTTGTAAGATGTTACTGATATGCAGATTTTTATGAATATATCCTTGTGAATGAATAGCTTCAAGATCAGATACTATGCAACTTAATAAATTTAATTTTTTTCCCATTTCATTTGCGATACTTCTCGAAGATTATTACGTAAAGAACCATTTTTTACATATTGTAAAACAAGAACGTAATTTCCTGAATCATCTTGCGATAGTCCGTAGCACCTTAAGAATGATGGATTTTTATATCTTATCTCACAAAATGCTTTCAACTTTAAAAAAGAAATTATTAATATATAGTTGAAAAATTAAATAAACTCAATAAATTTATCTCATCAAAAAAACTTTGATCATGAATCATTTTAAATATGAATAAATAATTAGAATGAGAAGTTTTATAATCAATTATACAATTAGCACGATAAACGGTTGCAAATCCTCCTTTTCCAATCTCTTTAATATTTTTAAATTTATCATATGAGATCCATAATAATTGATATTTCTCATCTTCCAATACTTTTTTAACGTTATCATCGATACCAGAATAAGAGATTTTCTTTATTTTTATTTAAATTTAAGTTAAACTAATATAAAAATAAATAAAAAAAGAGAATAACCTACAATAACATTATCTTGAAAATTTTGTCTTTCCCTATTTTTAAATTATTAATATTAATATTTTTATATAAGAATTAAGAAAAAAGGGCTTACTTTTAAACCAATATTTAGCTTTTTTTAAGTTCTTTTTGTTCTAATTCCGTTTCGATAACAATAACCAGTGAGCTGCATTCCTTTGGCATATCCCATTTTAGCTGATTTCAGATACAATTTCAAAGCTTTTTTCAAATTTATCTCAACTCCGATTCCATTTTGATAACATTCTCCAAGACTATATAAAAATAACCAAGCTTATTTATACTTTTATCATGACCCATATTAGCAGATTTTTGATAATAAATAAAGGCCTTATGATCATCCTTTTCAACTCCAATTCCATTTTGATAACAATATCCAACATTATATATTCCATCAGCATTACTCATCTCAGCAGATTTTTGAATATTATTGAATGCTTTGCTTTCATTCCTTTTTAACTCCAATTTCATTTCGATAACAGTTACCAAGTGCAAATATTCCATGAGCATTTTCCATCTTATCAGATTTTTGATAATAAATGAATGCCTTATGTTCATCCTTTTCAACTCTAATTTCTTTTTCATAAAAATATCCAACACCATATTTTCCACTAGCATTCCCCATCTCAGCAGATTTTTGATAATAAAGAAATGCCTTATGTTCATCCTTTTCAACTCCAATTCCTTCATCATAACAATATTCAACACCAAATGCTCCATCAGCATGCCCCATCTCAGCAGATTTTAGATAGTATTCAAAAGCTTTATGCAAGTCCTTTTCAACACTATTACTGTACCAGTATTGCTCGCCCTTGTTATAAAGTTCAGTGGCATGATTAAAAGATGATAAAAAATAAATACTTTTAACTTAACGACAAACATTAATATAGCATTATTTAATTACACTAATGTTGGACATTGAACAATGATATTCCATAAAATCAACCTTAATTCTTTATTTTTTCACGTTTAAAAGTAAACGTTAGCATTTAGTATTACTTTGAATTACTCTGTTTAGGTAATTTCTATTCAAATTTTCGGTATTATTTTATATTTTAGTAATTTGATCTTCTTTAAAATCTGCTTTTTTTGGTATTTTTGAGTTTCACAATTTCAAACGTTTGTAAAGGTACTCTATATCTTTAGCGCTAGTTTTTTAGTGCTAGTTTTTTAGTGCTAGTTTTTTAGCGCTAGTTTTTTAGTGCTAGTTTTTTAGCGCTAGTTAAGCACTTGCGATTGCATATGAACAGTATTTTTTGGGGTGATGCGCATGCTCAGATTGCACTCAAAATTTTTTTGCTTGGCAACTAAGAGTTGTTTGAATAAAAAAAACTATTAGGTAGCACAACTGTAATAAAAATTAATATATATATACGTATATATGTCGCATCTGAAGTAGTGATTTATTTTAAGTAGCGTCTGGCTAAAATTAAGCCCTTGAAATTAGATCTTCATGCATGCATTAGATTTTAATTTTAGCCAGGGCACTACTTTAGATATATAAAGTGGCTACTTTAGATAAATCGCTACTTCAGATGCGACATATATACTTTATTCTTATAAATATAAGTCTTTCTATACCATTACCTAATTTATTGTTGTACAATGCAAACCTTTTTGAAGTTTAAAAAGAAAAACATACCAATAAATCTTTTTTTTATTTTAAATCTACCAAAGCACAAAAAATTTATATCAAGATGTTACTAAAAACGTTCGCTAAAAGTTTTTTTAAAAAAAAATTGGTTAGAAGTGGATAAAGTGGATAATCATTGATTATCCGACGATCGGAAAATCTTGTGATGTACTGTACCTGGCTTTAGCCGTCCCCTTTTTAGAATCTTGTATTACTCACGCAAATAAGTAAAGCCCGATTTATTAAACACACACTAACGTATATCGATATCGATATCGATATGTTGCATCTAAAGTAGATTTATCTAAAGTAGCGCCTGGATAAAATTAAGCCCCTGAAATTAGATCTTCATGCATTAAGTTATAATTTTAGCCAGGGCGCTACTTTAGATATAAAGTACGTAGATAAATCGCTACTTCAGATGCGACATATATACGTATATTGATCATAGTCAATCCGAAGAGTGTATGAACGCAATTTAATTTACACTAAACTAAATTCTTATGTATGATATACTGGTATATAAAAATTTATAAAATTTGTGTAGGGAAAACAAGAGTGTATGTGCACAATTACCTTAAGCGTACATTCAATTTTATACACTGCACCGACTGGACAATTTATTTTATCATTTCAATAGAAGTTATCAACAATTAAATCTTACATTCTAATGTTAAGAATTTTTCTATCATCAATTTTTACTTTTTGGTAGAGATACGTACGTAACGTGTGCCTTAACGAAATTTGGGAAAATTGAAATGTTGTGCACATAACATTGTGTAATCTTTGATCTTTATAAATTTCGTGCAAATATCTTGCGTACAAAAAAAAAATATGCCAGAAAATCTTAAAGAATATATCAAAATGAATGGATATAACGGATATTTTAATCCATTCAAGTCATTATTGCACACTTTGAGATTAAAGAAGCTTTTTCCAACCATTTTAATTTGCGGAATATTTACTATTTTATTTATGCAATATGATATTCATTCAGTTCCCTATAAATTTACACAACGTTCTGTTGGAATATCTCAAGAATCGTACAGAAATGGTGTTAATAAATGTAATATGATAAAACATGTCAAGCCCGATAATAAATTTAAACGAACAAGTAACCCTAGATTTGTTTCGGGAACAAAAACTATCATTTTGAAAAATGGAAAGATCTTAAATGGAAAAGGAGAAAGTATTTTAGGCGATATCATGCTAAAAAATGGGTTAATTCACGATATTGGACCGAATCTCACTGATGAGGATGCTATTGTAATTGATGTTAAAGAAAAATTTATTACGCCGGGACTCATTGATATGCATAGGTAACAAAAAAAAAAAACCAAAAAAAAAAAACCATTTGATCACTTATTGATCTTTGACTCATTTATAACTTCTAGTCATGTTGGTATCGAGTCTTGGCCAATTTTGTACGCTAACTTCGACTCTAATGAAGCCACCGATCCGATTAGACCTTATGTTAGCATTCAATCATTTTAATTTTTGAAATTTCAATAAACTCCCTTAATAAGCCTTTCCCATTGTAGGTTCGCGCTCAAGACGCCATCAATCCAAGTGATCCAGGTTAGTAAAAATCAAAATTATTTGAATTGACTGATCGAAACTTATAATATTCAAATAAATTCATGCGTTGTTACATCATCTCAGGAATTAGAATTGTTGCATCCGGTGGTGTTACAACTTCATTGGGTAAGAAGAATTACTACCTGACTATTTACGCGTAGAAGAGCAATTGCATTTGTAACTATTTTTGAGATAGACGTATCTTTCTAAATTAGCAGCCATTAGCTGGGACAACGTAGAAACTACGAATTAGTTTATGGATCATAATGATCAATTTCTAATTAGTGTTCTATGTTTGATATAGTTTTACCTGGTAGCGCTAATTTGATGGGTGGTGAAGGCTTTGTTATTAAGATGCGTTCCGTCGATACTCTGTCAGTGGATGATATGGGAATTAATGCGAATATTGATCCTGAAAAAGAGAGAGCTTGGCGTTGGTTAAAAATGGCTTGTGGTGAAAATATAAAGGTACAACTGACATTTATTTATGTTATTATATTTAATAATTCGCATGTTGATTAATTTCTTGCCAAATAAAGAGGAATTATGGTTCCGTCGGACGAATGCCTTCTACACGGCTGGGAGAAGCATGGCTCTTCCGTAAACTCTTTAATGAGGCACGGGTGTTGATGCAGAAACAAGATGATTGGTGTAAAGCTGCTGAAAAATTAAGTGGTGACGAACAATTGAACTCATATTTTCCGGAAGATCTTCGACTTGAAAGTTTGGTGGCATTATTAAGAGGCGATGTGAAGCTGAATGTCCATTGTTATGAGGTTTGTGATTATTGCAACATTTATAAGCAAATGTTTAAAAACTTTTAATATAAATATTCTTATGTAGACATATGATATAGAAGCAATTATTCGACATTCTTTGGAATTTAATTTTACTATTGCAGCTTTACATCATGCACTAGATGCTTATCGTATTACTGAAATTATTAAAAAACGTGTAAAAAATAATATTACTATTGCAACATTTTCTGACTTGTGGGGCTACAAGAAGGAAGCATTTCAAGCTAGTACAAAGTCTCTGAAAATTTTAACTGATGCGCAAATTCCCGTAGCTATAAAATCTGATCATGGCATAATAAATGCGGTAGATTATTATTATTAGTATTATTATTATTTGTTGTTGTTATTATTATTATTATTATTATTGTATATGTTTTTGTTTCTTAAAATCTCTCTAAAATATTATATTTTAATTATAGCAAACTTTGATGTTTGAAGCCTCCAAGGCAAATTATTATGGTCTTGATGAACATCTTTCTCTTGCAGCTGTCACATCAGTGCCCGCAAAGGCGCTTGGTTTAGATCATCGCATTGGTCAAATTTCAAAGGGATATGATGCTGATGTTGTGGTAATTATGGATAAATTGATATGCAATGTAGATTGAGTTTTATAAAAATATGTATTTTTATTTATGATTATTTTATGACTAGGTTTGGGATTCTTATCCACTTGATTTGGGTGCAACTCCATTAGAAGTTTATATCGATGGAATTCCTCAATTCAACACTTCTTCATGTGTACTTGGAAATGATTCATCAAAACAAATTCCATCAAAATCTATACCAAAGTCAAATTTTACACGAGTGCCTGCTAAATCACGATTAACCTCCTCCGTTGTGTTAAAAAATGTTGCCAAAATTTATGTTGATAAGGACCATATAATTGATACCACTTCATCAACACAAGGAGATATTAGCGTAATAGTCAAAGATGGCATTGTTGAATGTATTGGTATTAATTGTACAGAACCAGATCATATTTCATCATATGAAGTAATTGATTTAAATGGTGGATACATCTTACCAGTAGGTTTTTTTCTTGTTTTCTACAAAATTTGAAGTTCTAATAATAATCATAAACCTATTCAATTTAAGGGATTCATTGCTGTTACGCCATCTCTAGGATTATCAGAGATCGATGTGGAACCCTTCACAACAGATGGTATAGTGACAGCTGTATCCAATCCTAACGACGCTGAAAAAATTATTTACGCAATTGATGGATTGAGGTTGGGAGGCAAACATTTAGAGGCCGCGTATAAGGCTGGATTACTTACTGCTGTCACAGCACCTTTATCGCATGAAGGCGTGTTTATTGGGGTTTCTATGGCTTTTGAAACAGGCGCTAGCTCTGGTATAATATTTTTAAGAGTTTTATATTGACGATTATTAGCAAGTGCTCATTAGATGTTTTTATTTCTTTAATAAGTTCTAGATTGTGATCCTAATCCGATTGTTAAGGAACATGCAGCACTTCATGCTCAGATAGGGACTGCATTCAAATATTGTAATATAAATTTATTAATTATTATACTGTATCTATTTAATTTCATTATTTACTTATTCATGAGATCATTTTTAATGAACAGCCACCATACCGACAGTCTCGGGTCAAATTGCTTTGATAAGAAAAACCTTAATAAAGAATCTAAAGCAACATAATATCTTTGGTCGTGCTGCACGAGGGGATATCCCTTTAGTAGTACAAACTCACAGCAAAGATGAAATTGCTTCATTGATCCGATTGAAAATTCAAATTAAAAATAATGGAGGTCATTTAAACCTTGTGATATTGGGTGGTACTGAAGCACATATGCTTGCTGTTGAATTGTCTAAACATAAAATACCTGTAATACTTATCCCATCCCGACCTACTCCAGTGTCATGGACAGCTCAACATGCATTAACAGGAGCACCTATTACCAATACAACCGGGATTGAGATACTTCATGCCAATAAAGTTATAGTAGGAATAGGTGTAATAGAAACGGGTAGGGAAAGAAATTTAATTTGGGAAGCTGGCTGGGCAGGTATAAATTCGAGAGGGGTTATTTCCGAAAAAGATGCGCTTGGGTTTATTTCATGGAACTTGGAAGAAATTTTTGGGTTAAATGAGAAAAATAGAAGGTTAATGAAAGGCAACATTGCAAATTTTGTGGCCTATGATGGGAATCCTTTTGATATGAAAACAAGGGTGAGAATTGTTGCTGGAGGTGGTAAGAGTAAAATTCTTATTGATCCTCAACAGGATTAGCGAGATATGAAAAGATTTAGTAGTTGCTAAAATATTTGCACATACCTGGGTAGTATTTATTGCTAGTATCTGTATATGTTTATTTTTTTCAATATAAAGTTCAAAATTTTAAAATTACTAGCAAGAATGAAGTTGTTCTTATTTGGAAAGTTAGCAATTCACATTATGCAACAACCGATAGCTTTATCTTTTCTTTAAAAAATGAATATCTAAATGTAGGGTTGTTAATAGAGTAGCATACTCCGGAGTAGACACAATCTAAGTTGGAGTGGATTTTAAAGATATGCTGGAGTGAACCGGAGCAACTCTAAGCAAATCTGGAGTGACTTCAGAGTGAGCCTAACCCAAGTTGGAGTGAGTTGTGGAATGGCCCAACCCAACTCATTAACAACCCTATATAAATGAGTCTATTCTTAGTCGTGTATAATGTTGGTGATAGAATTAGGGAATTATGGCATCACCTAATTTTTTATTATATGATTTTAGTAAATTACATAAATTGATGAAATCACATTTTTAAAAATTTCTCTTAAAGTCTTAGCATAAAACATAACGTTCTTAAGACAAATAAGTTTCCAGGGCTTCAAAGAATCTAGCAGCATAAAGAAATGAAAAAAACTTTACCTGATAATGTGAGACCTCTTCAAAGATGAGCAATTATATTTCCTTCTCTCACATGATTCTTTCGGAGTTTTTGAGATCTTGACGTGAAAAATAGCTTGTTAGATGCGTATAAGCGAGAACTTCCTTTGAAATGCATCTTTGAAAGGACGTCGGGACACCTGAACTCAGTGATTATCACATTACATGAAATAACGTTATTTGTTTACGATTTTACTAATTTTTACCCACACTTTCTATTGGTTGAAATAATTTGTGATTATTTACATGTCACAAAATGTGGTGTTTCAGCTAGGGTTGGCATTAAGATTAGTAGGTAAAATTGTTAGTACGTGAAGGGTGATTGCTTACTGATCCTGATTGGCCAGAATCAAAGTGACATCACCGAATTCATCCAATCATTGGGAATAGACCAGGGCGGCCTTCAAATTTGCGGGTCATGTGAGAAAATTGCCACTGCTATTAGGCCATAAATATATGAAAATGTAACAATATGACAATAACTCAATATTATACAGTATTGGGGAAATTTAACAATCACACATGCTCTACATGCAACTGCGCAGTGGCGCTACTCACATGACCCGCAAATTTGAAGGCCGTCCTGGTCGATTCAATCATTGGTGAGTTTTACCTTCAACCAATAGAAAAGGTGGGTGAAAATTAGTAAATGCTGAGTTCAGTGGTTTGTGGCACAGTCTTGCAGTTAACAGAATTTTTTAGATGCTTAATACGTAGTAAAATCACTTAAGGAAAACTTTTTATTAGGTGGCATTTTATGCGGATTTTTGACTAAAAGAACGTTTGCTTTGAAAATTTTCTGATCGTATTACGTTATACTGTGATCCTAAAATCTTATTTGCGGATTAGGAATCTGCGCCACAATATCGACAAATTTATGCGTGCATCTTCATAAAAATGTGAAGAAAATTAATAAAAATTATTTCATAATATATAGATTGCAATCTTTGAAAACCGTATTTGTAAATTTATAAATATATTCAAGATAATTGTTCTTTTTATTGATTTTTTTGTTCAGCATTTACATAATTTAAAATCTAAGTAACTTTCTTGATCTTTTACATCAGTATCACGAATTTGTTTTGATGTTCAATATTTATATAGTGACAGCTTTTCCAATAGCTTATTGACAAACTCTCTAGGTAATACAGTAGAGTCTTTATATTCCTCAAGCTGCTTCAAGATATTTTCGTCAGGTTTAGTTTTGTGTGTTATATGCAAGAAAAGGGATTAGTTTCAGAAGATGGATTGGTTTCAAAAGATAAATCAATTTCAAAAGATAGATTGATTTCAAAAAAACAGATTAGTTTCAGGAAATGGTGTTAATTGTATGCCTTGGCCTATTTCATCGGTTTTAATACTACTGGTGCAATTTAAATCATTTCACCTTTTAAATAGTGATCAATTTTGTGTAGGTAGGCTACTTATTTCAAAGCTACTTATATGCATCCTAATAAATCCAAATAAAATCATTGACGTAACAACTATAAATATGCTTTGATCAATTTCACATTTTCCTTATGTCTGTTGAAAGAGTATCAGTGAAGATTAATTGGTTAATAATTAATTTGTGTGAGAACTACTGTAAACAAAAAGGAACAATTATAAATTCAGAATGTGAATAAATTGATTCAGGATATGTTTGCTTATTTGCATATTTAACATTATTTAAAACTTCAGATTCTGATAATTTTAATAAAATTTTTCCATCATTTTGCCATTCGGCAAAAAGTTCTTCAATTTTTACTGCCGTTGGACGTTTTTCTGGTACCTTATCCCAACATTGCTTCATTAGGCTTATATAGCACTGTGGAGTGTTTCCAGTAATGGCTGGCCTTAAGTCATTAAAACATATTTCTATTGCTATTTTAGATTCTTCTGATTCATAAAATACTGGTTCTCCATACAAATCTCCCACATAATTATTCCAAATGAATAAATATCTGACGCTGTTGTATGCTGTTTTCCGGTCAAAACTTCTGGAGCTACATATCGTAAAATTCCATAAACTTCACACATATCTTTTGTAATTAGCGCTTATTTGTTGATATTGAAAGACCCAATACTGCAATGTAAGCGCTATGTAAATTATCTTGTAAAATACAACCGCTATGTAAATTTCGATGAATAAGTTCCTGCGAATGAACCATTCTAAGATCAGAAGCAATACAGTGCAATAAAGTCAATTTATCCTCCCACTCCATTTGTGCTACTGATTGAAGATTCTTGTACAAAGTGCCCATTTCAGCGTACTTCAAAACAAGGATATAATCATCGGTCCAACCATCTTTTGATACACCATAACATTTTAAAAATGATGGATTTTTATAACCAATATCACAATACGCTTTTAACTTTGATATTGAAAGATCATTGTTAATAAATATTAATATATAAACTCTTTAAAACTTTCAAATCAGTAAAACAAAATTACCTCGTTTATCAATTGTTCATTATATACTTTTGATCCAATTAAGAATTTAAGTGCAACAGGTATATTCGCATCACATTTTTTATCATACCATCTAGCGAAATAAACAGTTGAAAACCCTCCTTCTCCTAACTTTTTAATGTTTTTAAATTCTTCATAAGGAATCCATGATAATTGATATTTATTTTCGTCAAATAATTTTTTTAAATCAGAACCGGTTTGTGTCAATTCATTGATATCGTCCCATTCATTGGTAACTAAAAATTAATAGTTAGATTATAAACTATTTCATTTAACGGATCAATAACAAATCCTACTAGGCAATTGATTTTTTTCTCTAATTAAGTTAAATATATGAATTAAATTGTGAGCAGCAAAAAAAGAAAACTTATATATCCATAATAATAACTTATTTACTTGTGAAACCATTCATCGGCTTTTTGTAAATTTCTTTTTATTCCAATTCCATTTCGATAACAATAACCAATTTGAGACATTGCAAAAATATAACCCATGGCTGCAGATTTTTGATAATTAATGAATGCTTTATGTTCATCCTTCTCAACTCCAATTCCATGTTGGTAACAATAACCAACACTAAAAATTCCATTAGCATTTCCCATTTCTGCAGATTTTTGATAATAAATGATTCATCTTTATTAACTCCAATTCCATTTTGATAACAGTTGCCAAGACTAAACGTCCCATTATCATTTCCCATTTCAACAGATTTTTGATAATAAATAAACGCTTTACATTCATCCTTTTCAACCCAATTCCATTTTGATAAAAATGTCCAACATTAAATATTCCATTAGTATTTCCCATATCTGCAGATTTTTGATAATAAATAAATGCATTATATTCATTCTTTTCGACACCAATTCCATTTTCATAACAGTTAGCAAGGCTAAATGCCCCGCTATCATCACCCATTTCTGCAGATTTTAAATAATAATTGAATGCCTTAAGTTCATCCTTCTCAACTCCAATTACATTTTGATAACAATAACCAACACTACATGCTCCGTTAGCATTTCCCATTTCTGCCGATTTATGATAATATATGAATGCTTTATGTTCATCCTTTTCAACTCCAATTCCATCCTTATAACAGTTACCAAGGCTAAATGTTCCACTATCATCTCCCATTTCCGCAGATGTTTTAAGATAAATGAATGCCTTATGTTCATCTTTTTCAACACCAATTCCATTTTGATAACAATATCCAACATTATATGTTCCACTAGCATTTCCTATTTCTGCTGATTTTAGATAATAAATGAATGCCTTATGCTCGTTCCTTTCGACACCAATTTCTTTTTGATAACAGATACCAAGACTAAACATTCCATTATCATCACCCATTTCTGCTGATTCTTGGTAATGAGTAAATGCCTTATGTTCATTGATATCAACCCCTATCCCGTATTGATAACAATACCCAACCATAAATTTTCCACTAGAATTTCCCATTTCTGCAGATTGTTGATATAGGATAAATGCTTTATGTTCGTCCTTTTCAACTCCAATTCCGTTTTGATAACAGTTACCAATACTAAAAATTCCATTTTCATCGCCCATTTCTGCTGAAACTTTGTAACAAATAAAAGCCTTATTTTCGTCTTTTTCAACTCCAATTCCATATTGATAACAATAGCCAAGACTGCATATTCCACTAGCAATTTTCATCTTGGCTGATTCTTGATATTGAATAAATACATTATGTTTATCTTTTTCAATTCCTGTTCCATGTCGGTATCCAAGAACAATTAAATCGGTTGATTTTTTATGAAACTGGTTAGGAATCTTCATTTTTTTTGTTTGAGTATTTTTTTGGGTAAGAATTTTTTTTTGAGTATTTTCTTGTTTGAATGAGATATAGAGGAAAATTCGAAATCACACTTTATTTATAAATGGAATAAATGTGTTATTTTGGTAACTCATTAGATAAATTTTGCATTAGTACTGTAGTATACGTCTTTGATAATCCGGTGTAACAAATATTCATTGTTCAAAGAACTTCATATCGCAGGTAAAAAGGAAAATAAAGTCCGTAGTTCAATTATAATTAGTTTCAAAATCAGTATCAGGTACTTACGTACGTACGTACATACATATCTGATATAGTTGCGAATCCGGTCCGGTCCAGTTCTAGGGGATCATCTATACTTTAGGTGGTCCGGTTGTTTTGCTGGTGATCTTCTGATTTGTTTTTCCGGAGTATTGTTCAATTATATTTTCTATTGTATTGTTTGTATGACCATATTCTATTAGAGAATAATTATTATACGTCAGCTTTCTTTGTATAAATTGTTGTCATTCTCGCCATGGTAATACTGTTGTTAATTTAAGTCTTTGAACTGTTGGTGCCTTTTCAAGTAAGTTATATATTCGATTTCATTCTGTTTTTGGAAATATTCTAAGATACTTGGTTGCTTTCGCTTTCTTAATTTACTTTTTTTTTTTTTTTTTGAGTTAAAGTCCCTGTCTATGGGAGTTGATGTTTTTATTCATGTATTTGGATACGGGTGCCTCCAGGGGCTCCCTTACATTGGAGGTTACAACTAGCCACACGTGCATTTTTGGTGCCTAATTTAAGTAGTCCGCCTATACATTACTATACAGGTTCTACACTAGGTGTCATACCTGCAAGCCAACTACAGGTCTTGCCTATTTAAACCTTCTGCATATGTAGTCCACCATATCTCATGGGGACATCTTCAAGGCTACACCTATCCAAAGTACCTAATGACTTCAAGTACTCTTAGGACTAGTTTATCCTTGACAGGAAACTTACTAGAACCTTCTGTGTCCTACACACAGTTAATCTAGTTTTATGTAACACGTTATAGTTACCTAACACTTGCAATCATAGGGGTTACCTGTTTAACCATTACATTACACTATTTCTACACTTGTAAAGTTCACTAGAACTTCAGTACCTATTATCATGATGTTTTTTCCATCATTTCTTACTAATCGTTACTTAGGATTGACAAAACTCTCCCAACTTCCAATTCAGATAGCCCAGTATGGTATACTTATGTATCCTTTTCATTCGACGACTCTGGTGGCCTGGTTGGTCATGTGCTCCTCTACACATCTTGACATCTGGTTTATTCACCTATCCTTTTGGGGGTGTTTCATGGGCTTCCATCGGTCTGACCATACTGTCAAAAGTTTATGCTACCTCTTTACTTAGGAATTTCCAAGTGGGCTTCTGACTCTTCAGTTTCTTAGTTTACTGTGCCCAGTAGTCTTATTATAGGTTTGTACCAAAGTCTTATATGACATCAGTTATTAACATTCCTCTATGTATGTATAACATTACACTTGGCATAGATGCCCCAAGCTCCCATTCGAGATGGTATGACTTAAGGTTACAGATACACAAATCCAACTGATCATCAAGAGACAGTTTGCTATAACACAGATTAATTTTCAAATTTCGTTATAGGTGGGATTTGAACCTTAGACCTGCCATTTGGAGGATAACAACCCAACCACTACATTAAGATCACTATTCTTCTTAATTTACTTTGTATTTTAGAAAGAAATTTATTGTTGTATATAAGTTCTAGTATATATAAATAATTATAGCATTTTGCTAACTTATTAGCTATATTATTAAAAATATTATTACTATGTGTAGTTAATTTTTGAAAATTGATCTCAATTTGGTAAGTTTTGATAGGATGTGTTATATTGGTCAATAATTGTAAAAAGTATTGTTTTTTTTGTATTAATGATAATTTAAAAAGTTGTATTTAAAGATTATTAATTGAAAGTCTGTAAAAATTGTAATTTAACTAGACCTTGAATAGGCACTAATTGCAAATAAAATTACAATGAGTTTAGCTTTGTATAAAGAGTGTCATAGTATAATTTTTGCTAAGTAACTTTGTATAATTGTGTTATTTTGACTTAAAGCTAATCAATTTCTATTTTATATTGTTTAGTTATAATGTGTATTATTAATTCATTAGTATAAAAAGATTTGTTGTAAGTAAATAAGATTGTATTGCACAATTTGTTGTAGTATTTGTGTAAAATGATTGTTATTAAATATTTTAAGTATTAGATTATTGTAAATTGTAATTACAAAAAGTAAAGGTACTGTAATAGGTTGTCTTAGTGCAACTAAGTATAGTATGTTTAATAAATTAGCATGCAAATTAAGTCTTTTGAATAAATTTATATAAACTGTTCTTCTTAAAAATTTGATTATAAAGCTAGTTGTAATTTCAAATATATATTTGTTTTATATATAATTAGAGTTCAAAAAGCATTCTGTATATTGTTTAAAATATAATTTAAAGAAAAATATAATGCTGTTGTAAATTATTAAAATAAATTGTTTAATATGTAATAGAAATAAAGTTCTTTTTTAGTCTTGCTAACAATAAAATTATTTTGGTTTTATATAATTAATTAAAATTTTGATTTAATTTTATAATATCTAATTGTAAAAAATATAATATTTATATTTGTTTGTTGTATAATAATTAAATTGTTTTTTAAAGTTAAGAATTATAATAGTTTAAGATTTTTAGAAATTTGTTATATGCACTTCACAATGTTCAATAGGTATTGGATGGACTCAAGTTTCAAATAATTCTGTATTTTATATCTTCCAAACTCAAACTAAATATTAGTCTTGCTTATTCAAGTTAGAGCTTATTGCTATTTTATCAGCTCTCATTACTACTCCTAGAAACTATATTATAAACATATATACAAATTTACAATCAGTGATTTCTAAATACAACAGTTTTTTAAACTTAACAACAACTATACTATATACTCATACATCATATTTCTCACTATGAAACATACTTATAAATTTCATCAAATCATACAATATCCATATTATCTTCTACAAAGTTATTGCTCATTAAGATAATAAATATAACAACTTTGCTGACCAACTAGCATATAACTATTACAACCTGTCATATCTTATTTTTACATCTTATAATACTTACAACTTAGCTTATACTTTAACCTTTGAGAAATTTCTTTTAAAGTTACCTATTCATTGTAGCATTCATACAATATGTTATGTATATATATATGCACTCTGGATAGCACAAAACCATTTTCAAAAATGGCACAAAATCCTTAATCAAGTTAATTGGCAAGTCACCTGACTTTATATTAATAATCAAAAATTTCAAACTTTTCTTATAGCTTTCAGTTCTCTAGTTTTAAATCTTTTAGAATTAAAATCCTATCAGATGAACTTTTTACTTCACACATTCTATATAAATGCTATTCTTTATATTCACCTATTTATTAACAATATTACCAAATTTGTTCATACCTTTACTGGACAACTTGTCTATCTAACCAACTATTACTCTTATTGATATTTTATTTATAACATAGTCTTAACTCAAATACACTTAATACTATACCTAATACTATAACCAACTTATATCACCAAATCAAACTACTTTACAGCATATCTATTTATAATAAACCTGATGTACTATTAATTTTCTCAACTCTAACAAACTTAATATCAAATGAACTTATTAACACTATTGCAAATTTGTTTTTCAAAAAAATAATTATTATATTTTCTATAAAGTTTTTACTTCACCTTAATTAACAAATCTATCACAAAATTTGGATCCTTTATTGTATTTCAAGATCTACAACCTAACTTTCTAATTATAATTCATTATTAAATTCTGTTCCTTTTGTATCATACATTTTTCCTTTTAATTTAATCTGTTCCAAAATTAACTTTTGGTATATCCAATGGATTAAATATCAAACTAATCTTCTATACATTATTACAAACTTCTAAATGTAGGTGAGTCTTGGCCACTCTAGTTGGTTTAGTTTGCAGATAAATTAGTTTGAGCTTTTATTCTTTCTATAATATTTTAAAAGTAAATTTGTACTTTATATAAAATCTCAATTAAATATTCAATAAAGATAGAGGTATGGTCTTACTATTAATATTAAAAAAAAAATTTGTAGTATATATTGTAAAATATATTACCAATTTAATAGTATTAAGTTATTACTTGAAATTAGTTGTTTTAGTTATATACTTTATTTTATATATAATTGTTTTTTGAACTAAGTATATAATATATAAATATAGTAATTTTTTAATAGATGTATATAAATATTAAAGTTTAAAGATTTAGAATAACTGAAATGTATTAAATTGTTATTTAAAGATAATTAAATAATTATATAATTTTAAAAATAATTGTATATTTATTTAGTTTATCTATTATTAAATTATTATAGTATAAAATACTAATTATTAAGTATAAATTATTTTGTAATTACTAAAGTCTAATATAAATACTTGTTTCTATAAGATTAAAATAATTAATTCAAAATATAAAATTTGAAATATAATATTGAAGATGTATATTTTATATATTTTTAATTTTATATATATTGTAATTTAATAATATACTATATAATATAGTTGTAAATAGTTTGAACTTATATTTAGCAATTGTTATATATTGTAATAAAATAAAGATGCATATTGTATAAAGTAAACTATATTGTATATATAGTATTTTAGATAATAGCATTAATTGTACTAATTGTATTAAAAATATATATAGTTTGTTTATTAGTTATATGCTTAGTTTTAAGTATTTTATTAAGTTTTAGTACTTTTTGTTTAAATAATCTAACTTGAATATATATATATAAGTGGTTATAAAGTAGCATTTTAGAAATTTGAAAGATATATAACAGAATAATATTTGTATTATTTTCTTTATAAAATAAATAAAGATAAATTTAGATTAAAAACTAAATAAATTTGTATAAATTAAGCTATAGTATAAAATATTGTTATTATTTGAATTATATTTTAAAGTTGTTTTTTAGTTTTAGCTAATATAATTTATTATTTATATTAAAATTATTGTTAATTAATATTTTATTAAATTAAACTAAAAAATTTATTTAGTTGTAAAGATATGATTAATATATCTTATATTTTTTTATTGAGTAAGTTATAATATATATACTAAAAAGAGTTATTATAGTTTTTTTTTAATTAATACTATCTTGTACTTTATAAAAAAACAAAAATTAGTAATCATTTGATTAGAATAATTGTATAACAAATTAGTTATAAAATTAACTAAACATATAAATATATATCTTTGTTATAATATTTTTTATTGAAAAAGTAAATATTTACTAAATTATAGACTTTATTTATATTTTATAATAAGATTCAAGTTTGTTTTTTAGTATAAGTTGTATCTTTAATAAAATTGTTAAGTATTTAGATTATTAGTTGAGTACAATATAGTTGTATAAATTCAAAACAGAATAGATTGTAAGAACTTTGCTTATTTAGTTAGTAAGAATTTTTATATAAAGTTTTTTAATATATTTAATTAAAATAATAGATTTAGAATTATTAAAATTATTATTAAATTGTAATTTTTTAATATAGAATATATTTTGCTTTTTTTATTTTTATTGTTTTAAAATATTTTTTTAATAAAAATCTATTTAAAAATACTATAATTACTATTAGCATATTTGTTTTTATATATTTAATCATTTTATAACTAACTTCTAATAATTTTTTTTTAAATATTAATAGTAAGGCCATGCCTTTAACTTTATTAAAATTCAATTGAAGTTTTTACAAAAAAAAGCTTGCTTTTAAATTACATATAAAG
>CAJVQA010003041.1:0-20420 GCA_910591915.1 Cetraspora pellucida
AATGGATTGCAATGAAGAATATGGTTTCCGGTGACTGAAATGGTGTCTGCGTAGATTTCTCCCGTTCCTGGTTTCGCTCGACAACGTTGCGCAGCTACTTATTTATATTACTTAAATCCAACTATATATGATAATGACAAGTACCCTAGCCATGGCGAAAACGAGTGTCGGATCATGTGATTTCCGACGCTATGAAAACTACCCACCAAAATATCTTACCCAGGGTGCGTCAACAAAAATTCATGCTCTTTAAAGTTCGTTTATGTTAGAGTTATATTTCATTTAAAGGTTAGAAAAAAAAGGTTCTAGTGGCAAAATAGGTCAAGGAAAACTTTTTTGTTACGGCACAGAAGGTAGTTTCTTGTGCAAATTTCGAGAAACAGGCAATTTTGTCAAAATGAACGATTTTCTGATCGTGTTACGTTACACGAATGCATGATTAATTATTGTTGATCGGAACGTGATTGTGAAAATTAGTGTTAAGCAGCAACTGTTTTGTAAGCTCTTCCGACAGTAGTAAAAACGGGAATAAGACATAATTAGCGAATATATTCGTTTAATAAATTAATATAAATAAATTAAATTGGTAATATATTTTGTTAATTAAAAGTTCTTTATACTAATCCACTAATCTAAGGCAAATAAATTAGTGAAATAATAATTACTCTTGAACTGGAATATCTTACATTTTTCACCCACTAAATAACGAAAATAAACCAAATTAGTGAGAGAATAGAATAGATTATTTTAAGTATGATAGACTAATTAATAAAGCTCGATATAATGAATTGGCCATTTAGTAACGCTAAAGCGAAAGTGACTTGGATTTAAGAAAGTTAAATACAGTATGCAAAAATTAAATTAACGAATATTTGTAACGGTGATCATTGATTGGTTCGATATGTCAATGGGGCATGACAACGATGCATGCCTAAATACTTTTCGTGCCCCTCATCCCACTAAAGATGCAGACATAATGCTGCAAATTGTCTTAATTATAATAAATTATAACAAAAAATGTCATAACTCATTTTATGATTAAAATAAACTATAATAAATTATGTCATAACTCATTTTATGATTAAAATAAGATATAACATTATATCATCTTCTCTAGATCTAACGCAATGAAATCATCCTTTAAATCTCATTTACAGCATACACTATACTTGTTACCCGAAACCTTTTTGCTATAATCCGAAAGTTTCGGGTTTCGGATTATACTTTCCGAAACCTTTCCCGAAACCTCTCCCGACACCCAAAACCTCTCCCGAAATCTGAAACCTATTCCGAAACTTAAAACTCTCATTTATGCGATATATGTATTTATTTTGTGCAGCACATTAATATTATTTCTATTTGCTAAAAAATTTTTGCTCATTTATTATTTATAACGGAATCGTTAGGAACCGATTTTTCACTGCTTATCATGCGACGCATCACACCCAATCATAGGTGTTAAAAGGTTTCGTATAACCAGTATAAGTTTCGGATTATACGTTTCGGGGTTTCGAGGTTTCGGATTAGTACTTCCCGAAACTAGTTTCGGGTAGGTTTCGTTTCGGGCAACATGTATAGCATACACGTTCCTAGTTTCGCGCGACAACGTCGCGCAGCTGTCCTATTATATAAATATAGTAAGTTGGTTTGATTTAAAAATACAACAAATACTGTGAATAAATAAATTTTTTTTTTCTTTTACAACCATTGCAACTTTAAAGCAAATATTGATTCATCAATTAATATAATCTGTATAACATGCCATGTTTTCATTATTTAGGTCGATTCCAAAGTGACTTAGTGCTAGGCCATTCTTAAATTTTCACTAAGTTAGAAATAACCCAGGTCAATTTTTAATGCAATACTTCGAAATTTAAAGACCAGGGTGTGACCAATGATAAGTGTGACAAAATAAGCACTAATTAATTTATTTATGTAAATAAATTAGTTTATCACGCTTATGATTGTCTACGAAATTTAAGGATCAGGGAGTGACCAATCTCCGGTATGACAAATAAGCATCGACTAATTAATTTATATAAACTAGGAAATCAGAAACTGATGTAAGTCCGAAGCGAAATATGTGTATATGTGTAATACAGATTACACTGGCTGCAGAAACTCTCAATTCTCGCTTTTGATTGGTAGTTTCGAACTAACATTGCATGATTATGCATTAGTTTTCTTAAACAGTTAAATCCTCGCTACTCTTCAGGCAATAACTTAGTACTTATTTGTGTCATGCCGAAAATAAGTCATACCTTCGGCGGCAAACAGAAGGAGTCGTGACTTGATTATTAAATTTCATTATACTACAGAATGGTGTATGTTTTTAAACAAAAATTATTATTTGTCGCAGCTGAAATTGAGAGTTGGCCTTTTTTTTTTGCTATGAAATTTTAAAAGCTTTGGAGCGTACATTTTTTTGTAAGGTTAAGTTAGATTTCGTGGTTAAAATTGTTAATAAAAGAGTATATGTATTTTAGTAGAATTTAGAATCTCAACATCAATATTAGTCGTGACATTATTTAATAAATGTAGTAAATTTTTTGAAGCACAGTTGTATATTTTAGGTTTTATTTATTATTCCAAGTTTCGGAACTTTTTTTATTTATAGAATTTTATTAGAATAGCTACATGTAAAATAAAACAACTCTTTAATAAAAAAAATAAAAAAAAAATTCAATTGTTTCTAAAAGTCGTGACTATAAAGTATTGTTTATGGATGGACAAGTCCGTCCGGTCCTAAAAGACTGGTCTATTGATGTTTTCAGCCCAGTCTCGATCCTAATAACAGTTCTTAATTATTTATCTTATTGGATAGTGGAGGTTAAATAGTATGATGTCGGTAATTGAAAATAAAAGATTATGTTATTTGAATTATTCTCTAGACTGGTCTCAGAACCGAGAACCATCGTCATGGATTTTTCAGAAGCGTTTCGGCATTTCAGTATATTAGTAACCATCGTTATACAAAAATCAACAATTAGTTTAAATTAAAAAGCCAATTAGAGAAGTTTTTGATATCTGAAAAAAGATCGTGAATTCTTATGAAAAGATCTTTAAAACAGTTCTTAAATAAAATTATTTGTATCCCCAAGAAGCTTATAAGTTGTAGTTAAAAAAGAAAATTTTCAATATACACTGGATTAATTTTATTGGATTATCAAGGGGCTACCAATTTCTTGTGCCGTGATTAAAGAATTGATTAAAGAAATCCGTGATATCGTGTGATACTTTAATGTTCAATATAAGGTTTTTAATTTAATTTAATTTCCAAGGTTATTTTATTTAATTATACTGAAACGGTTCTTACCCCAAGCTTAATTATGCATAAATTCTCCGACGATTTTCATACACGTGCTGATTTATATACTAAAGTTGGTATTGATTGTTCATATTCAATTTAACATTTGAGTACATGAGTGTGAAAACCCGTAATCAATCATAATAAATCATTAAATATTTTTCCGGATTTTCACATTTTCACTCTCAAACATATGTATAGTATTATAGTCAAATTAATTAGTGAATATTTTCGTGTAACATTCAGATAAAACTTAAATTGTTTTATTATTTATCGGGTTATGAAAAAAAAGCTAACTATTAAATTAAAATATGCTTTCGTGCGAAATTTCTAAACAGAGATACAATTTGAAGTTTGAAAATTTAATCTATTTAGAAATTTCGCACGAAAGCATATTTTAATGTAATAGAGATAACCCGATAAATAATAAACCGATTTTAAGTTTTATGAACTATACATACGTTTGATCTACATAGTACACTGGACACCTCACTCTCAGGCACTCATTTAGTATTAACATATTCATACAGTATATTCTCGATCATCATGTATAATGAATACTTTTTGGGACGTTCCAAATTATTGGGTATCATCACTAACCGGAAAGACCAACGACATTGTTGGAAACACCGACATTATTAATCCTGTGAGCACGTGACTACAACTCGTTATATGCCAAATCCATTTTGAGTAACACTATGTATTAGTAAAGTTTTTTTTTTTGCTGCCAAAGGTTACAAGAGATCTTTTTTATGAAGCGACGATTTGTAAGTCATACAAAACTAATTCTTGGCCGAATCTCTTAAATAAAAGGCTTGGTTGTGGGTTAAATTTAAGATGAGAATTAAAAAAATTGGTTTTGTATACTCTTATACACTTTATAAACAAAAATGTCAACCATATCCCCTACCTCCTCAACTGAACTACTTTACCATGAACAGGAATCGCCAACACATCCAGGATCCTCATGTATCTCGTGGATGAAAATTAAATTTTCGTCTATGTTTACAAAAAAATTTCTTTTAATATTTTTATTTGGCCAGTTTCTTTCATTTTGTATTACTTCTACGATTGTGGCAACCGCAGAATTGAAGATTAATGCACCTACAACACAAAACATTATAACATATTTCGTGTTATTCGTTACTTGTACCCCGATTACTATTATGAAATACGGACTTGCAGGATTTTTAAAAATGATGAAAATCAGGGCTTGGAAGTGTATGTTTTCATTCTTTTTCTGGTGATATTTTTAAATTGACAACGATTAGCATTTGATCTGAATAAAATATAACGTATTCATGACATATATATATGTTTAGATATTCTGATTGCTTTTATGAATGTTCAAGGAAATTATTTAATTGTAAAAGCTTTTGAATACACATCACCACTTTCACTCATGTTACTCGATGCATGGACAACTCCTATCGTTGCGATTTTATCATTTGTGTTCTTGAAAACACGATTTCGCTTAAGTCAATATTTTGGTATTATTATTTGTATGACCGGTTTTGGAATAGTGATCTTGGGTGATTTTGATGTCGGTAAAGATATGGATCATGGTTAGTTGAACTAGTTTATTATTTATAAGATGTCGATAATATATAAGATACTGTATTGTAATATATATTATAAATTCACATTTTTAACTTTAGCCAAAGATCCAATTAAAGGCGATATGTTTGCCATTGTTGCTGCAACTTGCTATGGTATATCAAATGTATTTGAAGAGCTTTGCGTAAAAGAAAGGCCATTGCATGAGGTCATTGGTCAAATGGGGTTTTGGGGTACAATTATTAGTTGTATACAAATGTATGTTATTTTTTTTGTTATATATATATATATGTGTATGTATATTATTTTATTAATGCAATTCCTTAATAATTCTATTCTCTAACAATTTATAGTGTAATTATGGAGCGTGATGAATTCGATAATTTAGTATTGTCCCCAAGAATGAGTAATATTCTGCATTTTATTATCAATTAATGTTGTTAAAATTTATATATACATTGTTTTATTTATTATTAATTTTTTTTATAAATTTAGTTGGGCTTATAATTGCGTACAATGTTGCGATGATTTGTTTATATTTCGGAATTTCAGTATTTTTCCGTATCTCATCTGCATTATATTTTAATTTGTCTTTACTCACTAATGATTTTTATACTTTAATATTTAATTATTACATAATCAAAGAACCGGTAAGTGTATTCTAAAAAATTTTAAAATACTTTTATTTTCAATAAACTAATCTCAGTTTATCCATTAGATATCTCGGTTATATCCAATAGCATTCTGTAGTACAATACTTGGTCTAATAATATATTATATTGATCCTGAAGATAATTCTCAGGAAAATAACAATGAAATTGTTGATAACATTAAGCATAATGATATTAATTCTATGAATGATCTCGAAAACAATATAAATATGGAATTTATCAATAAGATTAACGAAATCAATTCCTTGTAAAATTACCTTGAGTTTAGATTAATAATACCTAATAATTATATTTAATGTCTAATGTATTTTTTTATTCAAATAGATGATTTTATATAATAAAAATTTTTAGGTGCAATGTTTTTAAATATATTATTAATGTAATATCAATATATAATAATATATCTTCTTCCAAAAACATCAGCATAACCAATAATCGAGAAGGTGTCACATGATTTTCCGACCTAAAACCCTCGGGAATGTCTTCAAACTTTTTTGTTTTTTCACTGTCATATTTTTGGGGAGAATTTGATTCGCAAATTTTTTCTTTTTTTTTTCTTTTTTTAAATGGAAACGGTTACTAGTTATGACGAATATAGAAAAAACAATTTGATAGCAACAGTAAAACATATATAAATTTTGAATGGTATTGCAATACATTTCCAAAGTATAGGTAGCAGATAAAAGGAATATTAAACAATAAATAAATAAATAAACAAATTCTAAAGTAGGGAACATAAAATCAATACATAACAACAAACAATATCAATTAAGTAATAGTGAATCATGTATTAAATTTTTGCAAAACAAAGGTTAGTAAAAGTATGTATTCACTCCTGAAAAAAAAAGCTATACTTATGTATTTTTAAAAAAATTTGAATCAATTTTTAGTTTGATTCTCTTTGCAATGAACTGACTGTTTTTATGTATAATAAAAATTTCTAAAAGTTCCTTATATAGTAATTTACTGTTTCTACATCCAATTCTTCAATTAAATTGCCTTAAAAAATTCAGTATAAAAATTTTGTATACAAAGGTTTGTTAAAAACAATTTGTTATAAAAAAAGTTCATTATTGATCGAATCTTTTACTATTTTAAGAAAATTTTACATAACAAGACCCTATCTATTATATAATTTGCGACAGGTAGATAAACACTGAGATAAACATTATGAGATAAACAATATGAGATAAAACTGTCTACCTTTATAATTAGACCCATGTAACTTATTTATATACATTATAATATTTTTTGTAAAACTAATAACAGTATATATAATACTTATAAAATTTAACCTCTATATAAGCACAACCTCTTTATAAGCATTAAATTCTTAAAACCAAGGTTGTGTGATTATAGAGGGAAAAGACTATATGTGCACCTGTGCAAAGCACAGGTTTTCAGCTAGTATGAAAAAAATCATAATAAATACAATCTGAATATGACAAAAAAATTTTTGAGGGCAAGATCAGATCAATTCGAATGCACAACTCAGCTTTGATTAAGATAGATTAGATAATATATTTCGTATAAAGTTTTGTACGAAATGTACAAAACCCAATCTGTTTTAATCAAAAAGGAAATGTGGCGGATCACGGCAACGACAAAGACCAATACAATTAAATGACATGTGCTGCCAGCAAAAAAGATAAAGGGTCGGAAGTCCCATCACTAGATATGTAGACTAGTGGTAACCCAAACTGTTTCGGCTCTTTCGGCCATTTTGATCGGGATTTAGGATTTTGACAATATTTAAATATTATGACATATTATTCGTATGATGACAAAATTTTTATTGAAGTTAATGTCACTCAAATAGCGGAAAATATTATTGCTGTTTGAGACTTTGCTACGACAAATCCAAACTATTTTCTGCAATTTAGGATTCGCGCATTTGACGAACTATCGGGTTTGGGTTACACCACTAATGTAGACTAGTAAGAATTAATGTTCGTGTAACATCAAAAATCTGCACTTGCGGATTTACAGTCAGTAAGTATAAATGACATGTACATACGTACAGTACATACATTTTTTTTCGCATACAAAAAATCATGCCAAGCACACCAGAAGAATGGCTTGAAAAAGCTATTTCCGAAGGATTTATTAATAATCTTGAATATCATAAATTTACAGAACCTGTACTCATTGGCAGCGGTGGCTTCGGAAATGTTTTCAAATGCGAATGGAAAGATTGTGATAAAATGGTTGCTCTTAAATGTCTTAAAATTGATTCCAACATAAACAAAGAATTTATTAAAGATTTTATTAAAGAGGTATGTATTATGTAATCACATGTATTATTTCCTAGTGTATGCTGAATTTCTACATCTCTATAATCAAAATATGAAAGCTTAAGCTATTACTAAAGGTCGGTTACCATCGTAATATTATTAAATTCTATGGGGTTACGAAAGGTAAATATGCAATTTACAAGTTTGGATTTGCATAAATAATTATCAAAAATATTTATTGTAATTAATAGATAACAATGGATATTATAATATGGTTTTACAACATGCAAATAACGGAAATTTACGAGAATATTTGAAAGCGAATTTTGCAAGGTTGCGATGGACAGATAAGATTCGTATAGCTAAGGGAATAGCATCTGGACTTCGCTTCTTGCACAATAACGATATACTTCATAGAGATCTTGTAAGTGCTATACTGTAGATGTTATGGGATTTATGGTTTACGTATTTATTAATTCACTAATACTTTTGCAACTCAGCATTCGAAGAATATCT
Source organism: Cetraspora pellucida (assembly GCA_910591915.1). Lineage (NCBI taxonomy): Eukaryota > Fungi > Glomeromycota > Glomeromycetes > Diversisporales > Gigasporaceae > Cetraspora > Cetraspora pellucida. The sequence continues at coordinate 8,286 of CAJVQA010003041.1, forward strand.
TAATTCATCAAAAAAAAGTAAAAATCGCGGATTTTGGGCTATCGAAGCAGATAAATGAAATATCTAGGACTTCAAATCCGGTCATTCATGGGATGCCGGCGTACATGGAACCTAAATGCCTTATCGATCCCAAATATAAGCGTGATAGGAAATCTGACGTCTATAGCTTTGGTGTTATCCTCTGGGAAATTTCTAGCGGAAGACTTCCATTTCAAACATTTGAATCGAAAATGGACATCTGCTTTCACATATTTCAAGGAAATAGAGAAGATCCGATAGAAGGTACACCACCTCTGTATATTGTACTTTATACTCGTTGTTGGGACAGCGATCCTGCCAATCGTCCAGAAATAAAAGGAATTCTCAATACTTTAAAACAACTTAACCCCGACAAAACTTTGAGTCAACGTAATCCTAGTGAAACATCAGCTCAAAATAGCGATAATTTCTCCTCAAATCGTCAAGATAATCCAACTGCATCTGTTAATTCACTCCATGTTACTACTTCATCTCCTCTTCATTTACCTGATACAATTAATACTTTCGAAAGTTTGAGTCAACATAATCCTAGTGAAGCATTAACTCAAAATAGCAATCCTTCCTCAAGTCGTCAAGATAATCCAATCGCTCTTGTACCTGTAAATTCGTTTGACATTACGACTTCATCTCCTCTTCATTTACCTGAGACAATAAATTTGAACATTTCTATCCAAAAAGGTAATATTGAGGATATGAGAAAAGAAGCCAAAAAATGTTTGGATCGATGCAAATTTCTCAAGGCATTAGAGCTTTACGAACAAATTCTCAAGAACAGTCAGCATACTGATGAAGATCAAAAAAACGCATCATCTTGGTATCTCAATTTTAAATGTCGTGGATCTGAAAAAATAAACGAGTTAATAAATGCACTTTGCAGGAACTCCAACTTAACGTGTTTAAGCCTAAGAGATATTAAATTTGGATCAGAAGTCGGAAAAGCATTAGCTGATGCACTTTGCAAGAACACTGCCTTAACGTCTTTAGATCTTCAATCGAATAATCTTGGATCAGAAGGTGGAAAAGCATTAGCTGATGCACTTTGCAAGAACTCTACCTTAACGTCTTTAGATTTACGTTGGAATGAACTTGGATTAGAAGGAGGAAAAGCATTAGCTGATGCACTTTGTAAGAACACTACCTTAGCATCTTTAAATTTACGTTCGAATAATCTTAGATCAGAAGGTGGAAAAGCATTAGCTGATGCACTTTGCAAGAACACTACCTTAATGTCTTTAGATCTTCAATCGAATAATCTTGGATCAGAAGGAGGAAAAGCATTAGCTGATGCACTTTGCAAGAACACTACCTTAACGTCTTTAAATTTACATTCGAATGATCTTGGATCAGACGTCGGAAAAGCATTAGCTAATGCACTTTGCAAGAATACTACCTTAACATCTTTAGATTTAAATTATAATAACCTTGGATCAGAAGGAGGAAAAGCATTAGCTGATTCACTTTGCAAAAACACTGCCTTAATATCTTTAAATTTAAGTTCGAATAATCTTGGATCAATCAACTTTATAAACAATTTGTTTAAGCAGCCGGTAGGAAAAGCATTAGCTGAAGCACTTTGCAAGAACACTACGCTGAAAGAATTGAATATTCGTCATAATGATGATATTGGCATTATCATAAATCCTATCAATCCAAATATTACAATATATCAATTTTAGTATTAGATTTAAATGTAAACATCACTGTAAATATGTAAATTATATGAGTTGTAATACTATAAAATGAATAAAATAAGTAGCAAATAAATTTAAGTTTCAGTTAACCGTAGAGAGAAAGAGAGAGAAAGATTATTGTCAAATTGAAATTAGCGTTAAAAAGAAATCAAAAAGAGCATACATTAAAATAAATAGCTGTATATCAAACGCAACTAAGACATTTTATTTTATTTTCATAATCTAAATTTAAAAATCAAATTATATAATCAAGGGGAATTTACACGTAGTCACGGGTTAATGGGCGGAAACGTATACAACGGCGAATGGAAGAAATGCGACGAATTGTCATTTCAAATTCATTACTGTCGCGTAACGTCACTCAAAAGTGTGGACGAGGCGGTTTACGATTTGACACAGGTTAAGGAGACTTTTGAGCATGTTCAAGATAAGGACAGAATCTTTTAAAGAGTGTTATAAAAAGCGTTATAATTTTGTATGTTAGAAGGATCTTTATTAATAAGTTTATTATTGTGTAGATGGCACACTCCTCTACTTCTAAAGGAGGGAAAATCCCACCTCTATTTATAACTAAGGGTTAGAATCGAATTAGAATAACTTAATTTATACTAAAATTTTATAATGAAGCTATACCATCGTTTTCATGTTACACCAATGGTTACACATGATCTTGTGATCTACATGAGACAATTTTTTTATGAGTTTGTATCTCTGGCGCAAATAAGTGTACACACATATAAAAACAAAGACATTTAGTGTAAGTTATGCATTTTATTGATCTTCAATATTTTTTTATTTTCTATAAATATAAAATAAAGAATTAGCAAATAGTTAAGATATTATGAAAATTATTACTTACTTTAAAGATATTATAAATTATAAAAATTTTGATAAAAAAGTATCATAAATGGTTTTAGGTTTTAATTATAGTAAATTTATTTAACATCTGATTTTTAGAAATCATAAAGGCATAAACAACCAATTAACATTAAATACTAATATATTAAAATTTTTTTAAAAATCATCTGAATAAATATTAAATAATTTAATATTATTAGTTTTAAAAAGAAATTATCTGAGACAAATACACTTGACACTACTTCAGAAACAATAACCAAACTACATCATCAAATTAGACAATTATATTATATGATTATACACAACATAGTAGACTTACTATTAATTTTTTCAATCTTATCTGACTTAGTACCATATGAAATTATTTCTAATATTTCAAATTTATCATTCAAAAAATTAGTTATAACACTTGTTATTAAATTTTTACTTCATTTTAATCAACAAATATATCATAAAATTTGGATTACTTACTGTATTTCAAGATCAATATCTTATCCTTCTACTTCAACTTACTTTTAAATCTTATTTCACACTTATCTTAATCTTTTTTTTCTAATTCAATTCATTCTAAAATTAACTCCTAGTATATACAATAGATCAAATACTAAACTGATTTCTCATATATAATTATTAACAACCAAATCTAGGTAAGCCTTGGTCATTCCTGTTGGTTTAGATTGCAAATAAACTAGTCTGAGCTTCTATTCTTTTTATAATATTTTTAATAGTAAATTATACTTTATGTAAAAATTTTAAATAAATATTCAATAAAGATAGAAATATGGTCTCACTATTAATATTAAAAAAAAAAAAAATTATCTGAGGATTTTTGCATGTTTAATACAAATATATTAACAGATTCTGATCAAAAAAATTATATTACTAAAAAGATCAACCTAGGTGATTAGTCTAAGTTTTTCTAAAAATAATACTAGTCTATAATTTTTTTATCAATTTATATTGCTAATATTTATTTATATATAATATATTATAAAAAAACTATAAAGAACTTACAGAATGTATTAATAATTAAAATATATAATTATATATAATATGTTATAAAAAAAACTTACTTACTGTATTGACAAACTAAATATTTGTATTAGTTAAAATTAATGTTTATTAGAGTTATTACTTTTTATAATATATTGTAAAAAATAAGAACTTACTAAGAGGTATGACAAATATTATATAATATTCATAGGATGGAAGAGGGTATCGCCAATGTCTTATGTTAGTAATAGAAATTTACAACTAGCCAATCAAATGTTGTCATACCATTAGCACAAACTTGGATTTACAACTTCAAATGCTGTTACACAATCAGCACAAAATCAGATTTACAACTACCCAATCAAATGTCATTCGCATTAGAATAGAATAAAAGAAAAAAATCTTAACTAGATCTTGTGAGTACAAAATTTGATCTTTGATATAAGAAATAAGTAGCAGAAATAATGATTTCTATTTCTGATAATTATAGTAAAAAGACAAAACATAATTCTGATGACTATAGCAATAGTAAACTAGCAAGATATTGGTCAAGAGTAATTACGAAAAAGCTAAGCTTTGATTTTATATATATCTCTTTATTTAAGTACTTATTATATCGAAGAAGTAATATTTCACTAAACTGATATATGTTTATTTAATTCTAGCAATATACAGTTCACTCTTGCTACAGCAGATTAACTAGGCTGAATATCTGATATAGTATTATTAGAGAATTATTCTATTTTGTTTTAGTGGGTCTGCTACAACAAAGATAAACTGTATATAAAAATTAATGAACATTTTAAACTGAATTTTATTCTGTATCTGAAATATATTCTCTGAATAGAACCTCAAAATAGGTAAGCATTTGAGTACTCTTTTGTGATGGCAATATCATAAAATTGTTAAATACTGTAGAATTTGTTGCTTGAGTTTTTGAAACTTCTTTTCAAAACCTTCTATGAGCAGAACAATGCTGCAAACATTTGTGCTTTGTCAAATAGGTAAGAGTGGAATAATATTTACTACAAACTGAGCAGCAGAGTTGAGAATATGTTTCTTTATCGAGAGAAGGACAGTAAAAATTATATTCTGGTATTTTGAATTGGTCAAAGTACTAAAGAAGGTAAATGAGATTTATGTAGTAGCCATCATATGCCTTAATAATAGAAGGAAGAAAGCCATTACTGGTCATAAGAAAATTCATAGCTTCTTCAGCTCTTATAGGGTTACAACATTTAAGATCATTACATCATTTTATATCAAGTGCATATTGACACAGGTTGCAATGTCTTTCTATCCAGGACCAGGGCACTATAACATTTTCAACTTTTTTTTCTTTTTTTTCTTGTTCTTTACCAATAAATTCAAGTCCAACAAATATATTGATAGTTTTATTGATATAGGTTGCTTCAACCTTTTTTCCAAAAATAGAATAATGATGCCATATTTTACATAAAGCTTTACTTGCATAATGAAAATTTTGTGCTGCTAATTCTGAATCAACAAATTTTCCTTGGCTGTCTAAATGGCTACTAAAATAATCAATTAGAAGTGTTATTCCAGCAAGCTTTTCTGAAAGCATGATCATGGCTCTCTCAACTGGATTATATTTTGATTGTCCAGGAGCATGTGTGTGCATAGTAAGAAGTCTAAGTTAAATTTTTTAAATAACCTGCAGTATGAAAATATGTTTTTTAAATATTTAGGATTCTTGTCAGGTCCACCATCAACTAAAAGTATTCAAATTGGTTTTGCACTACCATCTATTGTTAAAGCTTCAGTATACTGCACATTTGATATGAGAAAAGAAAGATCTTCCATATGTGTCGCAGATAATGTGCCTAATGACTATTGAAGATAAACAAATATTGCTAATTGTCCAGAGCGAAGATTGTCATTTGATTTATCTAGCTGAATAATAAGATAAACTGATGGTACTAACTTTTGATTATTTTCACAGAGAAAATCATGATCTAATACTTGAACTGGCTCAGCAATTGATTACAAAGTACAAAAAGTTTTACCTACAGCAGGTACATCAAGACCAATTTTAGATTTATTATCCTGAGATATTATAATTAACATATTTGCAAAAGTTTTAGCAAATTGCTTTGCTCCTTTGACAGAAGCCAGGCAATAGTGCTCATCCTGATGTTCTTTTATTTTATCACATGAAACTCCAGCAACAGCAACCCATACAGGGTGATGATGTGCTTTTGCAGTAATTGAATTTGATCGCCAAGGCAAAAGATAATTATTTAGAGAAGATCTGCACATATATATATTGTAATTTTTCTCAAGATTCTGGCAAAGATGATTTACAATTCTAACTTTTATTGCTTCTTTTCACCTATATATATTGGCTGCTTCATATTCAACTGAATTATAAATATTATAAAGCAAATCAGAATGTTATATTAATAATGAAGGTCTACCTAGTTGGTCATATCTGACTACTTCATTTTGTTCTTCTAATGTTTTGCATTTTTTGTCTCTGCATTTAGACTGATACATTGCATTTCTTTTTAATTTATTAATTTTTTGTGTTTGAGCTTTAATATTATCCTAAAGTTTGTTCATTTTTACTAACAATTCTCTATAAAGTTGAATATTAGATGAAATATTATATGAAAATTTAAGTTCAATTAGCTCTTTTTCTGCTAATTGTTTACATTCAATCACTTTTTTTTGTGCTATAGCATTAGAGTGAATTTCCTCTATATTATTTTCAGGTAATTGAGTAGTAGAAATTGTATTAGAAATTGCAATTGTAGATAAAGAATTACCATCTGTAGAAGTTTGTAATTGAGGCATCATAGGAAAAGAAACACCTTGAAGATTTAGAGACATGTTTAGATATTGGATAATTACTTTGTCAATATCAACTTCATTTTGTTTTCTAACATTTTGCCACTCTTCTGCTATCATTTTACAGACTATTAACTGATCAGGATTTGGTTTTTTATTTTCAACCATATAGTGATATATATAAGCATTAGTAAAATTTTCATATTTAGTTTTTGGATTTTTATAAATAAGTTTTTTATTAAATTTTGGGCTTAAAAGAAATGTTTGACTTATATGATCAAATAATATAATTAGATTATTTATATTGTCAATGTTTAAAAAGTAATATTGCAATTTGGATTTTTATTTAATTTTCTTAATGATCTTTTTTTATATTTTACAAAAGTTCTAATAAAATTTGGAAATGAATGACTTTTTTCTAAAAAAAAAAAAAAAAACATTCTCATTCTCATTTTTTTTACATCCTAACTAATCATCTGTATTATTAAACTCTATCTACAGGTTTTTTCATATGACTTTCCTTTTTATTATTATTTTATTTTAATTGTTAACAAGAAACATAATTCATTAATACATAAGAGCTCTTTATTCAAGCATATAATTTTGTGAATTTAATTTTTGCTTTTAATCCTCTATCCTTATGAAATTGAAGCTACTTTTGAAATTTGGAATATGTATTCACATGCATTAACTTACTTTTAGATTGATTACTCATTATTTATCCTTGACTATAATTTTAATTAATTTACTTTTTTAGATTAGCACCTCCAAACTATATTGGTGATCATGAGAATTTCTTCAAATGCATTATTGGGACATTTTAAATCTTATTCCTTACAATAATTATTAACCAATATTTGCATTAAAGCATAGTTTGATTCAAATTACAATCAGATCTTGAAGTCTTTGTTTCATTTGTGAATGAGGTTATGAATGATATATTACTGCGAGTCACTGGGCTATCCAGATGTTATCACTATGAAAATTATAATTAATAACCTGAAATACAAAAATAGGCATATGAATATGTCATATAAATTTGAGATATCACATGAAGATAGATCAGTAAGTATCTGATTATTTTGGGTCTCTTTACTTTGTTTTTCATTGGTCTGCATTAACCCCTTCCACACCTAGAAGAACAAAAAACCAAAATTATATATTGGTTCAAATATGCAGATAATATAATAGATTATTGGTGAAACCAAAATTCATCAAAGTTGCCAAAGTTTAGCATCAGAATAATTCAAAATTCATAAATTTTGCCTAAAATTACTCAAAATTTTTACTAATAAAGTACTAGCCCATGTACTAATTAAAAGTTATCCAAATGATATTTTTGTAATAATATAGTTTGCTAATATTAGCCTAGCTCAACTCTTAAGTTTTGATCATTTGCTGAATTTTGGTTGCACCATTAATCTATCCTGGTAATGAGAATAGAAATAGCATGTAAAGTGGTAGTTAGTTTTGACCCAAAAGAGGATTAACCTATTATAAATTCCAGAACTTGTTGATAGCAATTCATTTAACTTTAAATATCACATGCTATAGTATATGTAGAATATATGCCTATATTCCAGTTGTATACTTGCTTATAAGGAACAGGTTCTGATAAAATTATTATCAAATTAGCAGTTTAATCACAGAGATTATGTTTCTTTTCTAATAGTTTATGAATTTATAGCATTTATTTATTGTCACGACTAAAGTTAGGTCAGCAGATTTTGACAATTTATCTAACTTTGATATAAAATATTTAGTATATTTGAAGCATAAGTTGTAGCATTAAATGCACATTGCTTATATAAAATGTTTGTACAACTGTAATAATATTTTGAATAGTGTTTGTTATGACCAGATAAGGTTAGAGTTATTAGGGCCAGGTAGATATATACTACAGTCTTTTTGAGTTGTAGATATTTATGCTGTGGCTCAAACGATTTTTGCTAGTCTTATGTGGGTTACCTTATTAAAATCATAAAAGATCATTGCAGGTGCACTAATCAGATCTTTTTGAATAATCAACAATTTTAATGTGTAATTTTTTATATAATTAAACATTATATTAGGATTAAAGTAAAGATTACAAATAAATATATCATATACCAAAATTTCACAAAGGTTTTTTATTAGAATGCAGATAGTGATTTTATAGTCAAAAATTTTAAGTTATCAATAATTTTTTAAAAAAAGTAATTATCACATTATATCTGATCTAGTGATCTTATTGGTGTTAATTATTTGAAGAAATCTAATTGGTGCTCTAGCAATGATCTTTTATAGTTTACTAAGGTAGCTGTCTTATATAAAGGGAGAGAGAGTAAGGGTATAGTAAAAAAATATTATGTAATATTTGTCATTACCCTAACTATAATAACAAATAAAATATTTAAATTAGTAAGAATTAATATTCAGTAAGGTATTTTTTGTATATAATATATTATAAAAAAATATTCTATAAAGAACTTACTAAATATATTAACAAATAAAATATTTAGATTAGTTAGATTAATATTCATTAAGATATTTATTTATATATAATATTTTGTAAAAAATTTTACAAAAAAACTTAATAATTGTATTAATAAGTAAAATATTTAGATTAATTAGAATTAATGTTTATTAGAGTTTTTATATATATGTAATATGCTATAAAAAAAAAAGAACTTGTTGTATTAACAAACAAAATATTTGAATTATTTAAAATAAATATTTATTAGTTATTTACTTATGCATAATGTACTATAAAAAATAATAATAAATTCTATAAAGAACTTACTAGTTGTATTAACAAATAAAATACTTACATTAAAGTTAAAAAAAACTCTTTTGCAAATTCATTGCATAAAAATTAATTAAAAAATTCATTTGTTAAAAAATACTTATAACTATTTATTTTATTAAGACAATCTGTCTTGGGCTTTTAAATAAACTTGTTCAGCTCATCATTTTAAATATAGGCTGCAAATATTAAGTTTCTATACTCATTGAGAAAACTGTACTGACAGCCTTTGGCCTCTAGTTGTTAACTTCTAATCATCTCACAGTTTCTACTGCCTTAACCTGCTCTATACTCTTAAGTAAAGTTGTAGTATACATTTACCTGGTTAAAATAAACTCTAAACAAAGATTTTTGATCCAATATTGACTAAACTACAACTAAATTCATTATTTATTCTCTTGTAAAACTTCTTTTTTTACCTTTTGTTCTTATTCTGTTCCCTTTTCTTCTTACATGATTCTTGTATAACTATATTATTACTTCTTAATTTAACCTTATTAATTTATACCAACATTTTGTAACCAACCTATTAATAAAAACTTATTCACACAATCAATATTTCTATATTTAGTTCTTATTAATATTATACAGTAATTTGTACTGCAAATTCTACTTGTGTTCAGTACCTGAGTTACATTAGTGACCCTATCTATCTTTGTTATACTTTTGTGTCATTTCAGTGACATCCTTAAACTCTAACTCTTGCATTTAGTCATAACCCTTGTAAAATTAATTATTTATAACTATACTCTCTATTTTAGAAAATACATCTAAGTCTAAAATTCTTATTTTTATTACTGTTCAATAATACCTACCTTAAGTCAACAAGAGCCTGACACTGTAGACCTTGATTATTTCTACTAAAACTTCTCTAATAGTTTTGAAATTGCCCTCTATGAAGAAGACAACAATAAAAAGACCTGTCTAATTCCTTCTAAAGTTCAACTTACTACTTGTTTAACAAAAAATCTCAGATCAAATAAGATTACTCATTTCTTAAAGCTCCTACCTCTATCTCTGTAATTACTTGCCTCTGTGGCAAATACTATACCAAATTTATCTCAACTTCAAATACTAACTACATCCAAGCTACTGAATTTACAACTACTCATATCAACAGCAATTCCAAAAAAATTAACAAAACAACTTAAGAACTTATGACTAATCTCTCTTTCTCTACTAACAATATTCCTTTATCTCCTAAACCTGACATACATTATTATATTTGCCCTAAATGCTCTCTTTTAATTAGTTGTACTAAAAGAAATAAACATCACTATCCTACTGAAAAATATATCTTGAAAAATAATGAAATCTATCACCTTACTTATATGACTGCCTCATTATACCATGAAGCTAGTTCATCTAAAACCAAGAAAAACCTTACTCAAACCTTTCAAAACATCTTACATAAATCTTCTCAAACTACCAATTCTCTTACTGCTTTTCCTCATCAAATCTCAACTTCTTCTAATCTTATCGATTCTTTCTTTTTTACAACTACTAATACTAATTTCATCTTTAACTAATCCCCTACTACTAACACTCTTAACACTTCTAATCTAAATCTTAACAAGACTAGTAATATGAACTAATCTGAAAATACTCCTAACAAACCTCCTTCTTAATCATACTTTAGTGTTCTTAAATCAAAATCTAACTCTACATATAACTGAGTTGCAAACTTTCTTATTACTAAAGAAATGCAACCTAACAAAAAACTACAAACTCATTTTCCCTTCAACTCTTTAACTTCCTTAAAAAATTTCTTTATGACTTTTATTCTGGCAAGAAAATTAAGCCAGCTACTGCTACACAACTTGTACTCAAAGCATCATTCTATTATATTATTTATATTATGGCTGGACAACAATCTGAATTCTTAACTGATCTTATTTATAACAGTAATTCCAATATTGATAAGAGTATTACAATCCCTTTCGACCTTCTGGAATCTAGTTTAAAAAATCTTATTCTTAAATTTACAACTATTCTCTTTATCAAACTTAATTATCTCAAAATTTTTGCTTCACCAGTAACTTTTCCTCCATATACTGCTCATAATTATCTTTAACTCTGTCTTAATCTTGCATGCTTACATCTTTTCTTATCCAATAACTACCAATCAATTGACTACCAAAAATTTGCTGAGAACTTACAGCTTAAACCTAAAAGATTCAAAATTGAATCATTCATTCAAACTACAGATCTCAAACAAAAATATTTTACAATTCAATTTGATGCTAGATTTAATATTAAACTCTTCTTTAATATTTCAAAAACTCTCTTTTTAGAATGATTTTGCATTTCTTCACTAAAAAACTCTCTTGATTACTTTAATTCCTGGTTTGAAACTTACTATTCTTCCTATAGTAAACAATTCTCCTCCAATATTAACAAAGAAAAGGTCTGCACTTCTCTTAAAATTCAATTTTATCAACATTTTATTTTTCAACTCTTCAAACATCTTCCTAAAACCTATACTTTCAAGAAACCTAACTCACTCAATGAGTGATGTGAAGAAGCATCTCATGTTGCTAATTTTCATTGTCTCACTTGTGACAATAAAGAATGCCAATACCTCAATGATAAAAAATTCCATGATAGTGCCAAACTTTTTAATAACATCTTAATCAAATTTCACTTATTATTCCCACCTCAGGATGATGAAACTTGGATTCACCCAACTCTTAATGCTACATTATTTCATAAAAACAAGGAACATGCTGCCCCACTTGATCAACTTATTCCTACCAAAGCTTTGAACAAACTTGCTGATCAAGTTAAAGACTTTGTTTATGAACAAACCAAATTTTTTTTTATTTTTTTTATTTATATAATATCAGGTAGGAAAAATAGTAATACATAGGTATATCAATTGGATATAAATGTATAAATAAAATATTCCTAAACTACACTATTGTTGCTATATATATAACAACATCTAGCATGATATTA
>CAJVQA010003042.1:0-20416 GCA_910591915.1 Cetraspora pellucida
AATGTATAGGATATAGTTTGTATGATATCCCGAAAGAAACTTTATAGTCATTTAACACCAATATCCAATAAATTATTTAATTGCTAGATAAAAAAAAATTTATTAGAATTTATTGTGCATCAAAAAAATATATACCGTGTTTTGCAGAATATATAAACTCTACGATATTACAAAACATTTACATAATAAGGGCAATTTGCCATTACCACATGGACAAATTTCTTGAGATTGTTTTACAAGATTAAAAGCAATAGATAATATTGATATAACCTTGAAAAAAGAAATATAATATGCAACTATCAATACATATTTAAATTTTTTTTTTAACAATCATGCATTTAAATAAGAAAAAAAAAGGATTATCATTAAAATAGGATTAAAATAGAAAACAAAAAAAAAAAGAAGATAAATGTATGAAATTATTAGTTTCTACAAAACATCAAATATCCGCATATAATTTCCGAATTATGAATATTTTTTTTAATAAATATATAAAATAAATATGTATATGTAAATAAAAATCTAACATGTGATTTAGAAACAGCATAATTTTTCTATCAATGCGGGATAAAAGAAAAAAAAAATGAAGGTTAGTGATAATATCCACCTTCACTTTCGTTTAATGTTATTACACATATGGATGTGGATATGGATTTGGATGTTGTTCACTAGAGTAATAATATTGATTGCCATTGAAGTTATCACTGAAGTTATCATTGAAGTTATTATTAAAATTGATATTGGAAGCTTCATCAAGTATATGAACTTCAGGGATTATGTTAATCATTTCAGGGACTACGGCCATAGGGATTATCGCTTGTCCAATAGATTCATGATCATCGTGAAGGTAGTCATTATCGTTACCATCATTATCATCGAAATGAATAAATCCTTGAACAAATTCTTGGGGAATTTCTTGGGGAATTTCTTGGGGAACCTCGTTGTTAGTATGATTAGAGTTAGAAGTCGGTTGTTGTTGTTGATCATTTAAGTTGATATCGACCATATCGATCATACCGACGTCATTTTGGTTTATATCATTTTCTTTGGATTTATTAACACTACGATTAGAATATCTTGATTCACGATTGTAATTGTCAAATAGATCTAGTGATTTTGTTTTTGTGGGCTTAGATATATTAGGAAAGTCACCAATTTTTCTCGTTTTGCGATATCTTCTGACGATAATCATAATGCCTATAACAAGCAAGAGCAAAAGAACCGAACATCCTACAATGCCTATTATACGTTTTGTATCATCATCAGAATCCGATGAAGTATTGCTATTAGCATTATTAATATTATTATTATTTGGTGATAGGTCAACAGTATTGTTTGAGGGAGATTGGGTCGCATTATTTTGGATGAATGGAGAACCTAGGGAAATGCAACTATCTTTCCAATGGTCAATACTATCCAAAGAGCTATTTCCCACATTTACACTATTACAGCAGATCAAACATTGAGACAAATTACTATACACATCATTACTACAATAGCATTTATCTATCAAAAATATACAAGTGAGAAGTGAGTTAATTAAATAGACAAAAAGGTTTAAAAAATGCATATGTTTACCTGTAGCGATATAAGTGCCTTGAGAGTATACTCGAGGAAGACTAAACTTTGAGCCACAAGCAACTTTTACTTTATCACAAGTAGTGCATGTGCTAATGTCACCTGTAGCAATTGGACTAGGAGTAGTACTTGATTTACTGGGAGTCACTTGAACGATAGCACTAGGAGTCGTTTGACCGATACTAGGGGATGCTTGAACGATATTAGGGGATGCTTGAACGGCAGCAGAAGTTGCTTGGCCGAAGGTAGTACTTATCTTTGTGATTATGTAAAGAAAAGTAAATAATAAGAATTTGATTTGATTAAAGGTCATTTTTAGTGATTTGAGAGAATGAAAGGATTTCTAAAGTATCATTCGCTCCATAAAAAAAGGGTAAGGTATATTAATTTGTATTAATTATTTGAACTCTTTAGTTTGTTTTTATAAAGTATCTATTTACAGGTAGATAGGATTTTTTTTTTTTTTTAATTGTATAAAAAAAGAATGACAAAAAAAAAAAAAAAAGTATTAAAAAATTCAAGAAAGGACCGTATGTCTAATTCTTTCACAATGTGAAATTTAATTAAAGCTCATATTCAAATTCATAAAAAACATGATTTCAGTTCATTTAAACCATTTTTTTAAAAATTCCAAAAACAGAGACCATGTTTGTTACAGTAATATAAATAATTGCAACCATTTTTTCCAAAGAAATCAATCAATCTTTATATGTTTCGTTAAATAGTATTACAAAATAGGCTAAGAAAAAACCCAAGTAAACATTCCAAATTATATGTGTACATGTACTAGTATAGTAAAAAAAAAAAGAATTTAAGTACGTACAGTACTGGTACATCATAAGAAATTTAGCCAAGCAAGCACTAATGTTAATTGATCTATCACGAGACAAGGTTCATTCATTTTAATTCATGCAAATTCGATTCAGTAGTGGTAGTGACAGTGGTTAACGTCAATAAAATGCCAGTTAGTATTAGCGATATCCAAATTATCGTTATCCTCATTTCTTCTGATTTTGAGTGACAAATTACGGTTACGGTAATGGCAATAATCGTTGTTATTTACATTCAACAAGAGTACAAACATTTTCACTGAAACACTTGTTTGAATATAAAAATTCTTTAATATTGAAAGGTTATAAACGAGCTTCTAAAATTTGAGTAAAATATTTTATTTTTAATAACAGTAACGATAAAACGATATAGATTACTTAGTCACGACTCAGAATATGTTATGTATTCGTCCTGAAAAGTTGCAGCAGCAAAGACATGTAATAAGCGAAAAAAAATGCATTTTTTTTTTTTTACTTCCTAATACAGTCTACCCTCGTTTATATCAACCCATTTGGATTGGTTTTAAATTATGTTGATAGTGATATTAACGAGAGATTATATTAAAGTTGATATATATGAGGGAATTTTGATATATAAAAATTTATAAAAATTTGATTTGTGGCTTAGGTTGATATTAACAAGGTTGATATTAACGGGGGTCGACTGTATTAACAAGGTTGATATTAACGGGGGTCGACTGTATTAATAGAAATCCAGAATTCGACCTTTGAATAACGTTAATGCTAAATTTTGTCTGAATTATTTAGACACATTTTCTTATTTGTGTTCTTGTGTTAAAAACTCAAAGTATTATCGTTATGATGAGCATAAAATACCTGAGACTTGTAGAAGCTTCTAGTTTTTATCAATTCCGACGGTACTATTTGTCTTTTAACCTGTTAAGAACTAAATAGTACTATCGGAAATTGAACTCCAACTAACCGAAAGCCTAACGATTGAACTTGTTATCATCATATTCGGATAACGATAATCAGTCAATTATTTTAATGTATTAGTTAACATACGTATATACGTGCGTATTTTAATTGCCTTATTATGCTATGTTTTTGCAGACAAATTTGTGATATAACGATATGGTCATGGGAAGAAGTTTATAATCTTTTACATTCTCGTTGAGATTTTTTTTGGTAAAAAGTGAAATCTTTAATCATGTGTCTAATTATCTGTTATTATTTAATATAAGCTTATAAGCCTTTTTACTTGGTAAATTTAATTTCTAATATGTCGGTGTTATAAAAGTTAAACCTATAAAATACAATCAATACTCGTGATAATAGTATTTAAACTACTCTGTATACGTAATATATATTTATTAGTCTCAATTCGCAATTGGCTTTTGTAGATGTGATAAAATTTACATTTTTTACGTATACGTACGTACTGTATATCGTATATTTAGTACTATATAAAATATCAATATGAAATAAGTGCGTGAGAGGAAACCGATTTAATGATTCACTATGATTGGTTTGCAGGTTTTCACTCTCATGCACTTAAATTTTTTTATTCTAGAAGAATCCCAAATCCCTTTATACGTACGTAATAAATTCAGGATATATAAAAAAACCATAAAAAAAATTTTTATTAAATCCGTATCGGTATCTTATTCCGTATTTATTTATTAACCATCTTGGCACTCCGATTAGCGAACTTGGAAAAAATCAATACCGATGCTAACGCCAAAAGTGGCGATATTGTCGATAACGATGGGTACTGTACGTACGGTACAATATCAGGTATGTACTTATAACAGTTAACGGTTAAGTATATACGTACGTATACGTATGCGTACAATCAAGCGCATAAAATCATAAAACGCACGCGTGACCAGCGTGACCAGCGTGACCAGCGTGACCACTTTTATTATTATGTCCAATCATCATTCGACATGATCATTATTGCATATCAAGTATAAAAATAGGCTCATTAACATTAACGTGTTTCTCTACCCGAACGACTTCTCATCAACGTATCTTAAAATTCTGTCGTTGCGAAGTCATTAAAGTTATTTTCATCATATTAATATTAATAATAATACAAGGTATATATTACATAAACTACATCCTTTTTATTTTATTTATTTATTCTTTTATTAACAAAAACTAACTTTTGAAACTTTGCATTAGCATTGTTGAGAAAATATCGATTTACTCGATTCGTTTTTTTATTGATTTAATACAATATAACGTCATCGTACCTTCCAGAATAGACAATACCATGATCTCTATCACAACTTTCTTTCCATGACTGCCAGCACACGGTCTATAAACGACAAGAGCCCTACTAGAAGTAGCAAATTTTTTGTTGGGTCTCAAAGTTCTGATGAAAATTCTTCTGATGATGCATCTAAAAGAAAAAAAGATGAAACTATTGAGGAAGAATATACAAGTGAGGAAGAATTTTTATTAAGCTCTAGAGGATTTGTTGAAACTCCTGGTTCTTTAGATGATTCTTCTTTAAAAGTTGGGTCTCTTGTGTTTAATGAAATCGATGAATTCGATGGTAATATTTTTATTAAAAATTCTTAATAATATTTTATCTTTTTTTTTTAACCATTCTTCTTTCTTGTAGAAACTGATCAACCTTTGAATGTCAATGAGCCTTTTTTAAGTCCTTTACAAGTTGCTACACGTCGTAATGCTCGTGATTACGATAGTATATTAGAAAGTAAACGACGTCAAGGTTTGTTATTATAAAAATATTTATTTATTTATTTATTATCTAAAGTTCTAATTAACTATTTACTTTATACTTTATACTTTACGTTTAGGACGTTTGCTATTGGTTTCTCTTCTGGAAAACTTTTGTTTATTATATGATACAAATCCTGAAGGAAGTCGTAAATTGTTTTTCGTCATTTGCAAGATGTTGAGTGCTATGGGAATTATTGAGGAAGAGGTTAGTAATCATAGCCCATAGGATGCTGTAAAACTCATATCAATGAATCAATTCCTAAATACTTTCGCAGAATTCTTAAAAATTTAACGCGTCTCAAAATTTATGAAGTACATCGATGAAATGTCCACCGTTCGATCTTCCTATCAATGTGCATTCAAAGCCTTGGTCGTTCAAGCATTGAATTCAATTAAACAAGAACAATTAATGTTGGAATCTCACATGATTATGCCTCCGACTTCGGTATCTGGTATTCCTGAAAACGGAAAATCTTCTCTTGCCAATCATGATGAGATCAAGTACGTTTCTATTCATAATAACCTTTTTATTACAATAATATTTTTTATTTCAATAATCTTTTTTTTATTACAATAATAATTTTTTTATTACAATAATATTTTTATTACAATAATAATATTTTTATTACAATAATAATTTTTTTATTACAATATTTTTTATTACAATAATTTTTTATTTTAATAAATTCTTAATCTTTAATAATAATTTTTTTTAGATATCACTCCCCGTCATCGAAATTTTATTCCAATTTTCACTCATTCAATAATTTGACTTTTGTTGACATTCTCGATCTTGAAAACAGTAGATACAACAATGACTTTATTGAATTAAAGTTATTGGGTAAAGGTGGATTCGCTAGCGTCTGGCAGGTTCGTTTTTTTTTTTTTTAGGAATCCGGTTTATAATCTATTTATTTACTATTAAACTTAATATATGTAAATTTAGGCAAAAAATAAGCTAGATGGCATAGATTATGCTATTAAAAAAATCAGTTTACGAGGCGATAATATACCAAAAGATAAAGAAAAAGTGTGTTATATATCTATTATATTTACTTCAGAATTTCGGGATATATCTTTTATATTATAATAATTTTTTTAATTTATTTAATTTTAATTTAGATTTTTCGTGAAATTAAATTCCTTGCTAGATTGGAACATACAAATGTTGTGCGTTATTACAGTTCTTGGTTGGAACACATTAACAATAGACAACGTACTGATTCTTCTCAAGTTCCTGTATCTTCGCAGTCAACTAATACCTCTGACTCATTAAGCTCAAATGATTCATCTCAAAATAATGATGCTGATTATGATGATGACTCTGATATTTTTAGAATGTCTTTTTCTGATGATGATGAAATTAAATCAGAAAATTATAGCGGTGTTGACTTTAAAGATGATAATTCTAATGAGGAAATATTACCTTCTACATCTGCCATTGGTGTCAGAGGTCGATCATTGAATCATAATAACTCTACAAGTAATCTTTCAAAGTCTTATCCTCGATCTACTGAAAAAAACAATGCTGATTCTTCAGCTTTAGAAAGAGATTGGGTTCTTTTTATTCAAATGCAATTATGTCATAGTACTTTAAGAGATTATTTAAGACGTAGAGATGTCAATTTATTGGCTTCAAAAAAAGATCCTTTAAATTCAGTTGATCGTCATGCTAGCATTGAATTGTTTCGTGGAATAATTCGTGGGGTTTCTTATATTCATGAACAAGGGTTAATTCATAGAGATCTTAAACCCGGAAATATTTTCATTGGAATGATTCCTGATACGAATCATGATGATGATATTTGGGTTGCTACTGATAATACTTCATTTAATGTTGAACGTTTAGTACCAAAAATTGGTGACTTTGGTTTGGTTACTGCCGTGGGTGATGATAATACTGATTCTTCTATGAACAATTCTATCAAATCTGATTCTTCATTTGTTAAAAATTTTAATTCTAATAAACGAACACTCAATCATCATGAATCAAATTCTTCTTTGAATTCAAAATCAAGAACTATTGGTGTTGGTACAGTTACGGTAAATTAAAAATTAATTATCTGTTGCACTGACCGGAAATTTTTCTTATCGTATTGACGCCTTTAATTTCTAATTCCTATTTTATAATTCCTATTTTTATAATCCCTATTTTCTAATTTCTAATTTCGTTTATTTTTTATAGTATGCTTCTCCTGAGCAACTTGCGAAGCCTGCTATACCTTATAATGAAAAGGTTGATATATACTCGTTAGGCATAATTTTTTTTGAACTTCATTTCCCTTTCTCCACTGGTCATGAACGTGTTCAGGTTCTAAAAGATTTAAGACATGGAATATTACCAAATGGTTTTGTTCAACGGTTTCCAAAAGAGGTTAATAAATTTATTTTTATTTTAAAATTTGGTTTGTAACAATTTGGATGAATTATATAATATTGAATTTTTTATAATTATAGACGGCATTTATTTTGTGGATGATGGCAGAAGACCCAGATAAAAGACCAAGTGCTAAACAAATATTGAATTTTGAATTATTATCTGTTCCAATTCATGTAAATATCATATTTTGTTATTATTTTAAATCTAATAGGTAATAGGTATGAGATAATGAATTTTTGACATTTTAACAAACGTTATATATATATACATATACTTAGGGCGAACATGCAGAATTACAACATAGATTAGTTGAAAATACACAAAGAATAGATCTTATTACTAAAGAAAATGAAATGTTAAAGAAGAAAGTCGAAGAATTGGAAGGATTATTGAAGAATTGTGAATGTAAAAACAAAAAATTGTAATTCTATCATTATCAATTTTTTTTTTCCAAAATTGTTATTTTTAGTTGTTATTTCTAGTTGTCATTCTAGTTGTCATTCTAGTTGTTGTTTAACAAGTTGAAAAAGACATTTATTATTGATGTAATTTATTATTGCAATTATATTAATACTATCCACTTTTTTCAATCGTTGTAAGTTGAAAATTATTTTGATTAGTAAAATAGATGTTTATTTACAACACTTTTTACGTGACTTGGAATACTTTACATGACATTAACATAATACAGCTTTCATGTCTTAGTTTTAACCTCGAAAGTGAAAACTTGTAGAATTGCGATATTACGTAATTAATCACATATACGATATATTACGATATATACAATTAGTGTTCTTGATATTATCTGGTGCTGATATTTTATATTATCGGTATAATAATCACGTACAATTATTCAGAACCAGAATACTGATTGTATATGTGATTAATCACGTATAATTATTCAGTGGATAAATGTTTACTTACAGATTTTCTTTCGAGCACTCTAATGATACGAAATTATTTTATTGATATCGTTCAAGGTTATTTATAGAGGATTTATAGAGGGTTACCCGTATATATGCATCATGAAATTCCTCTGACAATTTCATTTTGATGTAAAGTGAAATACGAATTAATTAAACTTTTTCATATTATTATTAGCTATTAAATTTTCTAACAATCGATTTGTTATGATGCAAATCATCTTATCGCATCTTTTCAACGAATATATAGTTATTTGTAAAAATACTCTATTATCTGGTTTTAAATTTAATGTGCCAGCTTCTGGGTCCAAGCTTAGCATTCAATAACGGTATTATCCGATAACTTACAACGACTAGACCATCGGAATAACTCGAGTTGTTTTGATGGTAATTACAAAATTATTTGATGAAACGTAATTACCATAAAAATAACTCGAGTTATTCTGATTAGTCCGATCATAGTAAGCTATCGGATAAGTGGAAATTATCCAAAAAGAAAGCATAACTATGTAGACCTTATTTAAAACTATAAAGTTATGAATTTCCAAATGCTCATTGAATAGTTACAATTTTTGATTTCTATATAAGCACCATATCGATATTTATACATTTAAAAGAGCATAAATTAAGAGTTCACGAATTAGTTTATATATAAAAAGTTATATCTCTTTCTGCAATATTTTTTTTTAAACAATGTTTCAAACATAATTTTAAATAAATATATGCTGATATGAAATATAAAATACGTATATTATTTCAAAGTTCTTTAAAAATGTTATGTTTCTAGTTCAATGGGTACTATATCTATAGAGATTCTATAAAATTTTAATACATGAAAGATATATGAAAGATACTATGTATTTAATTTTTATTTCCAAATATACAGTATGTAATATATTTCAAAAAAAGAAAACAATTATGAATGATTTTACAAACCTTTGTCCAAAGCAAAAATCATATTTTTGTAAATTACTAAGTTATTTTAATAATATTATTTCCATATATTTTATATTGTATTATGATTTTGGCTTGTGTGACATAGATCAGCCGTAGTAATTTCCGATGACGCAACAGTATAAATAGATCAGGAAAGACTATTTCTTTAACTGCTATGTACGATATTTAATTCCTTTCTATCATGAGACGAGTGCCAATAGGTTTAAGACGGTTGAGACAACAACAGCAACATAATACAACTAACAGGTTCGTTTAGTAAAGAGTTCAAGTCCCACTTGAAGGATATTACTTTAAAATTTAATTGAACGGGGATGATTACATATAGTCTACCCAGGTTAAAACAACACTAAGATTAGGGCTAAGGCTAGGAGGAGAGGAGAGAAAGGAAAAAAAAAGTGTGAAAGAAAAAACGAAAACTACTTTGTCAATAACTCTGTAAAAAAAAAAAAAACAAACAAACCATATTTCTAGGGATTGAAAGAATATTCGTCAATTAAAAATGAACAAAAGTAATGAACGCATTTATTTATTTTTTTTTCCAGCAATTCAGCTGTAACGATCGATCCAGTGGATGGATTTGGAAATCGTAGTTCTTTTGAATTTGAATTGACAAATGTTCATCAGATTCAAGGCAAAATATGTAGTCCACGATTTGAAACTATGCCAAATATCTTTTGGCAATTAGGATTTGTACTTGTAAGCATCTTTATAATTTTTTATTCACCTATATAGTTTATGAAGTATATTTTATCTTATGTAATAGAAATCGTTTAATATTGTTTCAATGGGACTTGAAATATCAAATTAAATTACTTTGATTTATTTAAATATATATATCTATATTATTTATTAGGAATCACCCAATGATCCCGAATATTGTGCGGTTTACCTCCATGCAATTTGTAACATGGATGAAGTGGATGAATATGATCAATCTAGAAATGATTGTTTACCTGCTAGAATGTATTTGAAACGACCGGATGGATCAATCATCAAAGAAATGACTACGTCTTCAAGATTTAAGTTTAAAGCGGTTAAAATTCGTAGATTGCGTAAGTATAATAAAAAATTTTAAAAGATTTTATTTAATAAAAATATATATATTAATTATTAAATAATTTATCAAAAACAGGTATGGCACAATTTTGTAGACGTTCCAGGCTTACCGATAATCTTATCATTGGAGTTAGATTGAAGAGTACACAACTTGGAAATCATTTTTTTAGGACATTATCATTCCATGAACCAATTCCAATTAAAACAATTCCTGGAACTTTGATATCTGCTTGGAAGAATGAATTTCAAAAACCTGGATCGGGTGATGTTAAAATTACAGTGCAAGGGCAAACAATTTTTGCAAGTAGTTCAATTCTTGCAAAACGTTCGGAATATTTCCAAAGAATGTTTAATGGATCATGGTTAGAATGTAATCAATCCATCATTGATGAACAACACATGATCGAAGATGATACTATTTCTAGCAATCATAGAGGCTCGTCAAATACTGAATCTGATTTGTCAAATTCGTCATCAAAAACTTTGACTAATCGAAGATATCAATATTCGATCGATATTCCGGATTTTGATTATCAAACTGCTATTCAAATGCTTTTATTTCTTTATACGGATCAAGTGGATATTAACAATTGTCCAAATATTTGGAACCTTTATACAATTGCTAATAAATACCTAATAGCAGATTTAGAGTTGGAAGCAAAATTAAAGATTCTCGAAGGAATGAGTATAAATACTGCGGCGGAAAGCTTATTTGGAAATGCATGGAAATGGCCAGATTTGAAGAAAAGATTTTTGAGATATGTTGTTGATAATTTTTCACAAATTAGGAATAGTCATGGTTATAAAACTATAGTAGCAAATCGTTCAAAATATCCAATGTTTCTTGAGTTGAATAGTGAAATCTTGTTGACGTTTGTTCCTGAAACCCTTGAATCTCTTGAATCTTAAACGATTTGGGATATTATAGAGCTTTAATAAATGGAAATTTGGATATTGCTGAATTTGTTGATATTGCTTGATAGTTTAATAATAGGTGATGAAGATCGTTTATGATGGTACATTTATTTTTTCGGGTAGCCATCAGAAATGATTGAATTGAATGGTTGTTGTCATCTGTGTGCACATTAACGACTTATATGTCAAGTTTAGATGATGTATTAAGTGTGTAAAAATCTTTAGTAATTAGATTTAATTTGTCGCCTGTAAATATTTACGTTTTCCTGATATTAAGCAAATTAGGATTTAAATTATAAGCGACAGGAAATAATGTGGTTGCATATAGTCAATGATATCATATATCAAACTAGTTTTTATGACAAGTAGAATTAATGTGGTTCGAGTATTAAATTCTTTTAATATATATAGTTTATTCAAGTAATAACGGGTAACCATTTAAACTTGAAGCTAAAAAGATTAGGGTATAATATCGTAAGTATGATTCAAATTTATTAGTTATTTTGTCATCTTTGTTTAATTATTATTAATTCTTAACAAAATTTTATTAATGCAATAGTCACGCTTTTTTTTCTCGGTTATTTGTATGGAAAGTTTTGAGAAAGTGATCTTTTTTTTTTAGTTTATTTTATTTCATTTTTTTATTTTATTTTGTTTAGTTATGTGCGATTATCTTAACGTATTAGGATATACAGTATGTGTGTCGATTTTCAGTATTATATTTCCTTAGTCTTTTTACAGAAGCTTGAATTTTACAAAATATGATTACAATAAAGTTCACAAAAAGATAATAAAATAATGTTGACAGAAAGATAATAAATATATGCTAATAATTTGATTGATTAAAAAAGAATTATTTGGTCATGAATTGTTATAAAATTTTAATTTATAAATTAATTTTATACCTACGTATCAACTAACGATTTAATTGATATATGATTGATTAGAGAATTTGTATTAACTATAGATTATTCCAAGTATACTCACGAGTTAATAGTTTAATTTACATATATGATTAAAGAAGTTTATATAAAATTTTCAATTTGTAAAATAATTTAATTAATAAATAATCGATTAAATAAGTTGAAAAGTTTTATTTAATTAATTAATAATTTAATTGTTCGCATGGATTCTGTGCCAGGTTTTGTCGATCAAAAATCTGCCATCTTTAGTGCTTTAACAAAAAATTTTCCTTGCCCGATTTTACTATATAATTTTCATAGTGATAGAATGCCAAACACTTATGACAATAAGAAAAAATCATTTAGTAAAAAAAAATAATCTTAATATCTTGTGATTTACACAATCGATTTTAATAATTTTTATTATTATTAGAATCGTTCTACAATTTTAGTTAAAGATTCAAAAGACGGTTTACTTTAGTAAAGAAAATTACTTTTCATTATAGTGGATCGGCACAACATAAGTTTCGATCATGATACTTAGTAATGTCTATGTTTTTTAACTGAGAACTACTGCTTAATTGTATTATTAGTTATTTAATGAGTTAAATGCAACTTAAATAATTTTTATGCTCATCTATGAACCAAATATCTTTATCTGATGGGTACCCCTGATATTGATCGTTAGAATGAGGTGCGTAACTTGGCCCAAGATGCCTTAATCGTTATCTGAGGTACCTCGGTTATTATTTATTCAATATTTGAGACATGAAATTATTGTTTAATACTTTATACAAATTACAGATGTTGAAATAAAGCACATATTCTGGTAATAAAGAACCGGTATTGACAATATAACGAATTCAAATTTTTATAACAAGACGAATCTACAAATATTAATAAATTGCATTAGTAAGTATTAGGCTTGATAAACTTTACAAATTTGTAATGAATTAGTTTCATGTGTTTAATAAGTTATACAATAAAAATCAGAAATAGCTCGACTTCCAAAAATTGTGTTTTCTTAAGATCTCAAGTGAAATGTTCAACAACTTTACCCATAATTACAATAATTATTATCAATTCTTCATATGTTATCCAGCTAGATTGTAGAAAATAGAATCAAAACCTCCTTCGTGTCAGATGGAATCTGTTCTATACATAGCCATTTTAAGTTGAAAATCTTTACGAAATATCTTGTCAGGATCATACATTTGATATATTCGAGTAATCATAATTTTTTTTATTAGAACATAAAGAACATTTTCTAGACAGTTTATGCTATTTATCTTTTAAATATGTCATATTACACCTGATCTTGTGACTAAAGATGTTAGTGGAATTGTGAAATAATTTCACCAAAATAATTTGATGAAATGATGAATTTGATAAAATTGGTGAAATTGGTAAAATGGTGGAATTGGCGAAATAGTGTATAAAAGTTGGTAATAGTATATATGTCTTCAAATGATTATACCATCAATTACTGAAAAGCCGCATACAGTATTCCTTACAATCATAGATTTGCATTCATTCTATATTACCAGAACAGTTTTTTTTTTTGGTTTATAAGAGTTTCCATGTTACAAAACGTATTTTTTAACCATTATCGTTATTCACCATTTCATATTTCACTTATACCGATTCACCAATTACACCATCACCGATTGACGATTGCTGAACTGGTAATATTATTTCACCATCCTAGTCATCTTTAACGTAAAAAAATTTGGTTTGTGTATCGATACCTATCGATATGCTTGCCTCAGGTATCAACTAAGTCACCTATGGTGACCAATTGATAGGTTACGCACCTCACCTAACGATCGACATCTGAGGTACCAAGAATCGATTTGAGGCACAACATATATGTACGTACATACCTTAACTGATTTGATCTATGATTATTTAATATTTGACTTAATCGCAAGTATTTGACTATCAAGTTTTGCTTGATTTTGCCAAGTACTAACTAGATCGGACCTATCTATAGATAGCCGAGGTCTTATTTTTTGATTTATGCACTGGCACAAACAAAAAGTGTTCTTTGAAGTTAGCACTGGTACTCTAATCAAAGTTGGTTAATTAGCTCATGCCACTTTATTTCTTTGATTGAAACTAGCTCTGAACCAGGAATTCGCCAGAGCGACAATAAAAATGCGGAACACATGATTATATCATAATAATACATGATTAGTTAATCACATCGAAAGAACTACTTAAGAACACCCATAGTCAGCTCAATTACTATCAATATATATCAGTCAAAAAAATTTTACGAAGAAACATAAAAAATTATGTTATGAATTAAAACTCTTATTTAATGATCAAGATATAAAGTAAAAGATCTATTTTTACGAAAGATTTGTTTCAAATTATTAGAAACTCTGCGACTAAATTGGTTATAATAATGTTTTTATGAAATGCCTTTGCAAATTCTTTCTCCCTGAAGAACCAATCCTATTATTATAAAGATCTAAAGATTAGCCCAGTATTCTCCTTCATATCCTAATTGATTAGAGCTAGGGCATAAAGAAGTAAGTGTAGTGTTCTAGTAAAGAATCTCTACTGATGTTTTTTCTTCTTCTTATTCAATACGATTATTAAAAAGATGTAAAATGTCAGAGTAGTATTTCGCTTACAAACGTTTTTCTTCTCACGGAACCAATTAGATTATTAGCAAGATCTAAGTCAAGCTAATATTTTCGCAATGAACCTTTTTCTCTAGAACAAAGTTGATTAGCGGCAAAATTTAAATGAGTTAGCATAGAGTTTTGCAAAGAGCTTCTAATAAGTCCTTTCCTCTTCGAACTTGATCTGATTTGTACAAAGGTCTAAGGACTTTAAGGAAGTGTTTTTACAAAGACCTATTAATGTTTTTCCTTGTTGAGGGCCAAGTCTATTAAATCCATTGATTTAAATAAGTCAAAGAAATGTAAAGAACTCTCGCTAACTCATTTTTTCAAGTTGATTGGCACTAAGGTTCAAATAATTTAAAATGTTCTTACAAAAAGCATCTTTTCAAAATCAAGTTTGCTATGACAGATTTCCAATATTGTTGCAAAGAATCATTGCAAATGCATCTATTGCTTTAGATACAGAATCACCACTGAAACGACCTTCCATAGGGTGTTGATCAAATATTATTTCATTATAAATGAATTCATCAAGCTTTAAATATCTAGGTCTAGTGCTTGTTCGTAAGATCATTGTGATTAAAGGACATTTAACGGTATTTACAAATATATCGCTTATTGCTCTATATTTGATCCAAAGAAGATAATTTTTGATTCATCAAGCAAATCATGCCGTGTAGCTTGCGTAATTAAATAAAGTAATGTTTTTTGAACGGATGTCTTTGTTTTTAAGAGGAGCTTGTTCTTTGGCAGTTAAGAATAAATGATTATTAATTAATAATAAGATCACAATTTTGGTAGTCGTACAGACACTTGAGAATTCTGGCCATGTTTTCGTCGATCATAATTGACAAAATTAGGAAAAAATTTTCTACGTATCTTACAAAAAAAAAGAGTAAATTCATTTATCGCACCTAGCAATTTGTCTAATATTTGAATATATCGTCTTACCAATCAAATTTCAAGATCAGGTGTAACAAAACAATCGTTAAGTACTTATTATTGGTTAGGTTGTAGACGATAACTAATTATCGTCTGGATATAATGCGAGCACGTGCCGCGAAGCGGCACTTGCTTCGCGTTATAAATCCAGACTATAGTTGTTTTGAAAAAATACGAAAGACGAAACCCAAACCTGACGAAATTGACGAAACTCTGACAAAAGACGAAACCCCTGACGAAAGACGAAACTCTCAGTGAAAGGCGAACTCTTGATAAAGGTCAAAGCTCTTAGTAAAGTTTGAATTCTAAGACTTTGAAAAGACTAAGCCATGTTGGTGAATAAAAATATTTGTGTGTTATTCATACATATAAAGAAAAGTACTAAGCCATGATAACCCTCTCCAATTTTTTTTTTCCGAATGCCGAGATCGCTACTTTAATGAATCATGATTCGCTTTTATTTTGATTGGCTGTTTAATACTATTTAAAAAATACTATTACCTGAACTATTTATGTAGGTTCTCTCGGCCCAAAATACCAAAAAAAAATAAAGTGTCGTGAAAGTTTATCATATTTCACGTTAGTGTTTAAGGTCTGGTAGATCTGGTCATGCCACCAACTCATCTTCTGATCGACTCGTTAGTATGAGCACGTAACTCGATTTTATTCCGCCAACTGTTTTGCTTTTTTTCATGTACGCTTAACAGGTTATTCTTTTCATGGATAGGCGATGATTGATTCTTTCAATCGGTTTTACAAGGTTGCAAACCGGTTTTACAAAAGGCTGTGAACTATAATCGAAAATTACAGGTATAACGTGATGACGATCCTACATAAGATTACCGTGCAATAATGCGCAGGTGTAATTTCAAATTTTGACCTAAATTATCATTAATTCGAGCCATGATTCAAAATAACGATCCTGGGCGTTATTTTGTGCTTATACAATATTATATATAATTACTATTTTTATATCAAACTGATATAAAATTTTAGTATTTCTAGTTCATTATATGCAAAGTTCATTATCTCTTAAACTGTTTCTCTTGCAAATTTATCTTGAAATTTTTTCAAAAGTCTTATTTTTAAAATAAAATTTGAAATTTTGATTTTAGATATATACTTTCTAAGTAAAAAATATATTTTAAGATATATATATATATATATTATTCCTGGTATTAGCATCTAGGAGTGCATGTGACATTCTTTTATTAAAAACAAATTATTAAGAATATTGTATATATTTATATATATTTTTTGTTTTTTGAGAACAGTTTTTCAAATTGTAATATAAAATGTATATGTCTTTATAAAGATGTTTAATTACTATTAAGAGTAGGATTCTGCTTGAGAAGTTGCTGTTTTCTCATTTGAAAGAGGAGTAAGTGTGTCAGATTTCATAAATTATTTTGTGTGCAGCCAGAGAGTAGCTTGCTTACTTTCATTATTTATAATATTCATTATTATAAAAATTTTTTTTATAAAGGTTAGAGAAGTCTCAGTTTGGTTAGTTTTTAGAAGATCATAGACCTGTTTTCAGATTTCTTTACTAATTTTGCATTTGAGTATGAAATGCTTAGCTATTTGTAGCTTATTGTCATACTAGGGCAACTTCTTGTAATAGAAGAGTTTAGATGTTGTAATCAGTATCCTAGTAATAAAGTTTTATGAAAAAAACACTATAAAATCTCTTTTCCTTATTAGTTATTTTTCTAACAAACATCCAGTTTAGTTATTAACTGGGATTAGATAATTTAAATACCAATTTTTTTTTTAGAATCTTGATAATTTTCTTGACTAAAAGTTCTTTACTATTAAGTTTTTCTATTTTAATATCTTTGAACTCTCAGAGCCAGTTCATTGTTGCAATAACTTTATTTCTAGTTTTTTTCCAGATCAAGAAATATAGTTTTCATTCTTTTGGTTAGGCTTTTGATCTAATTATATTTGTTTTTAATGTCTAATTTATTAATATGATTCTCTTTTTGAGTAAGGTTTCTGTAATTTTTTTTTTTTTATATTTAGCTTATATAAAGTTACTAGTAAGGAGTTTTTTCTATATTGAAATTAGTCTAGCATCTAGCATATCTCTTATTATTAAAGCTTGAAGGCTATTTTGTTTAAGTGATTGTTAAAATATCTCTTAAACTGTATTCTAGTCAAATTTGTTTAGAAAATTAAATTGTATTTAGTATTTTTTAAATAAAATAATTTTTATTTATTTTTTTTTGATATTAAGATGAGGCCTTGCTTATATCTTTATTAAAAATTTAAAATAGTTACATGTATATATGTTATAACCAAAACCAATACTTGCAGTTAGGGCTAATCATTAAATTGCTAACTATACAGCTACTACTATTTGTACAAAACAAATATATTAAAAATTACATGTAAGAATAAAAGCTCAGACTAATTTATCTGTGACCTAAACTCACTAAAGTAGTCAAAGCTCACTTAGATTTGAATGTTTAGTATATAATTTGATAATATGTTATATTTGATCTATAAAATAGACTAAATGTTAATTTTGTAAATTGTTTGACCAATAGAAGAGCATATGTTAAAATAAGTATGTAGTTAATCTGAAAGTCTGCAGAGGTATGAATAAGTATAGTTTCTATGAAAATATGTATGCTTAGTTGCTAAGTTAGATAATATTGAAGGTTTGTTGATTGGTTAAGATTGAGATCTATTTTGTTATTTTTTTCAATTAGAGAAATAAATACAATATATTTTCTATAATTGTTATATGATTGTTCATTAATATTAAGAAAAATATTAATAATAACTTGGAAAACAGTTTTATATGATATGTTAGAGTTTTGAACTGTTGATATAAATAATTTTGAAATAAGTTCTTTGAGAATAAGGTTAGAATAAAATGTGTTAGATAAGATATATAAAGAATTGAGAGCTAGGTGATAAAGGATTTTATGAATTAGATTATTTTTTGTTAATAAGTATCAAAATCAGATAGTTTGCTAAAGATGATTTGATTAGTAGATATTTGAATAATTTAGTTAAGTAAAAGTATATTAGTACAAGTATGTCAGTGAAAGTAAGAGTTAGCTAAATTACAATGAAAACAA
The DNA here is from genome assembly GCA_910591915.1 of Cetraspora pellucida. Taxonomy (NCBI): domain Eukaryota; kingdom Fungi; phylum Glomeromycota; class Glomeromycetes; order Diversisporales; family Gigasporaceae; genus Cetraspora; species Cetraspora pellucida. Next base: position 18,927 of record CAJVQA010003042.1, read on the forward strand.
TTAGTATCTGGATATTGGTTAGAGTAAATAATATAAAATAATTGATATCTTAGTAACTCATTAAGAAGAATTTTGATTTTAAAAAATTTTAGTTGATTGAATTTAAAATTAATAATATTGTGTAAAAGTTTTTGATTATGATTAAAATAAAGTCAAGTGAATTTCAAGTTAATATCTTGATTAAAGTATAACTACTTATTATTATGTTTTTGAGATTCCCATATAACTAATATGTGAGCTTTACATATTTGCTTAATAAAATATCTTATAGAAAGTTCTATGTAATGTTGCTCCTATTGAGAATTTAATAAGGATTATAAAGATTTGTGTAATTAAATGAAAGAAGTGGTGATAATAGGTGTTATTTGGCAAAAGAGTCTGCTTGCTCATTAAAATTATTATCTAAATAAGCTTGCACTTTATGAAAAATAATTTGTAATTTGTATGATTTAATAATATTAGAAAGAGTATGCCAAATAGACTATAAATTAAATTTGAATAACTTTTTAAAATGATTTAAATAAAGTTAAAGGTTATTAAATTTGGAAATTACTGATTGAGAATCAGTAAAAATATTGACTACTGAATTGTATGAAACTGTTGAGATTACAGTAATAATTGAGAAAAGTTTAGCTTTATATGATAAGGGTCAGAATTGTATTTTAGTAGAAAAAGAATTAATAGTTTGATTATTATTATCAACTTGGATCTAACCAATACCCATTGTGCATTAATCAGTACCAATGTTGATTACTGAGCCATCAGTATAAAAGAATAGTTGTTAGTAAGAGTAGTTAAGTTGAGAAATAGATATAAATTTATTAGTAGTTTTATTTGGAATAAAGATTTTAGAAGTGATTGAATTAGAAATAGGAATTATAGGTAGAGAAGAAATACAGGTTGAATGCTTAACAGCTGTAGAGTAGATAAGGTCCAAGTAATTTGCATTGAGATTGAGTTGGTGTTTGGAATTAGTTATGCCAAGAAATTGTATTAAAATAATTGCAGAAACTTCAACAATACAAGTTTGGTTAATTCTGTGAGAATTAGGGTGGCATCCTGTACATTATTTGTATTCAGCAGAGGGTAAAGAATAGAATTTTGAGTAATTTAAATTTATATTGGAAGTTCAGTGAGTGATGGAGTAATAGTTAGATAAGAAGAAGTATTTTTATATTTTTCTAATAATAATTTCTTTATTATAATATGAAAGTAACCAAAGTTTAGATTTTGTAAGTTTTTTAGATATATTAATAGTATAATAAGCATAAGGATTATAACCAGGTGATTGGTAATATGGTAGTATATTTTGGTAATAAGAGTGTACTAAAATTGTGTCTTCTAAGTAGAAAAACCAAAGAGGTTTTTTTTTCTTAGACAAGAATAAAAGTTTAGATAAAAGATGTTTTCAATCTAATAAGATACTGTTGTTAGCTGTACAGAGTTGTTTAAGATATATAATATTAGATTGTCTAAGTTGTTTTTTAAAG
>CAJVQA010003043.1:0-20414 GCA_910591915.1 Cetraspora pellucida
CACAATACTGATAAGTGATTAATAAAAGTCAAAAGACCAAAGAGGTCACCTTAATACCAAAAAAAAAAAAAATAAATGTTATATATGTTATATGTATGATATTTTACATAGTAATTATTTAACTAATTAGATCTTAGCTTTCTTATTAATTTGGTTATTAGATTTGATCTTATAATTCTTGTGATCAGAAATAGATGATCTATACCTTATTAAAACCATCTCAGTGAGCTGATTCAAATGGTGGTAATTTCATCAAATTTTGCCTAGTGGTTCAAGAGTTATGATCATTTTTGTAAGTTAATACTATTCTTCCTAACTGTTGATGATTTTGTATATTATGTATTATCTATTCTTTTATCTTCTGAAACATACTCCTATTTCATTTGCATTGCTTGGATATTTTGTTTATTTGTTCTAAAACATTCTTTAACCTCTCTGCTTTCTGGCCTGCTAAGCATTTTTAATTCAATTACTTTGAACTATTCTGCTTTTTTCTCTTTACATGATAGGCCTTAGTAAACTTTTAGCTGTTGTCATATAATTAGTCTTACTTCTTTTATATTGAGCAGCTAATTTAGGTATATTGCATCTGCTTCATTTATTCTAGTCCTGCTTTTTTTCATAATTGTGTATCTATAAGTTCTTTTACTTTGATTCCATATTCTAGCATTGTTTATAAATTACCTTCTGTTTTTATATTTATACTAAGCCTTCTTACTTTTAACAATATTAAACAAACTAAGTTATTTTTTCAATCTTCTATATTTTTTGGTAACTCTTTTATTTTTCATATATCTTCTGTAAGATCTGCTCTTTGGCAACCTTGTGTTATTCTTAATTTTGTTAACTGTCTAAGACTATCTTATTTGTTTAGTCTTGCTAGTAAGTCACTTATTTGTTTCATTGCCAATTCTTGTCATAATATTCTGCAACTTCTGAGATCTTTGTATTCCATTATATAGTTTTCTAATGTTCTTTGCAGATTGCTTTTTTGTTTTGCCAAACTTATTATCAGTTGGTGTATTTTATTTATGCTTCTTTTTGACATTTTTGTTAATTGCAACATATAACTTAACTTTGGTATTATTACCATATTGTTAATATATGCAATTTGGCTCATTGTCATTTTTTTGTATCTGAGATCTCTTATCATCTGACTGATTATTCCTTTCACTTTTCACTTTACTAACACTTTACTCATTCTGTTATTTAACCAGATTCCCAATGAGAAGACTATCTTATTCTTCATTTCTTTTATTATTTTGTTTTTTTCAAAAATTACTTCTCTTTTTTCTTTCTTCACTTTTGTGTTCATTATCAACAGCTTTGATTTGGATCCATTTATCTCTATATCATTCATCTTAGAGAACTTTTCTGCTATCTTTAATATATCTAATAGTTGTTCTTTACTGTTTGCAATCCATGTTGTATCATCTGCATATACAATTGCTACTTGTCAATATCTTGTAGTATTGCTGCATTGCATATTTTTCTTGATTTGTTGCTCTATTATATAATCTAGACCTTTATCTTTTTGTATTCTCTCTAGTAATAGATCATAAAAAAGTTATTATATCAATGGAGATATCACTTCACCTTGGTCTATGCTATCTCTTACTCTTATTTCTTCTGTTAGACCATAGGCTATAATAATTCTTAATTGTCTCTTGTCAAACAAGTTTAAAATATATCTCATTGTTCTTTTAGATATTTTGACTCTTCATAATACTAGTTTTAAGCTTTCTAGTAGAACTGAGTCAAATAACTTTTTCATGTCTTGTAAGAGTATCTATATTTCTTTGCCCTTCTCTTTTGCTTCTTCTATTATTATATTAAGAATATGTACTGGCTATTCTGTTGAGTTACTTGGAAGTCCTGCATAATTGGGACCTTTTAGTATTTTCCTTTCCATAAACACTTTGGCAAGCCTTTTTGTTATTACTTTTGTTATAACTTTTCTGAAAGTTTCTATTGTTTAGACTATATCCCTACTCAACATCTTTGGGTATTAGATAAACTTGTGCTATCTTCCACTTGGTCAGTATCTTTTCTACTTCTAAATATAGGTCTGCAAAGCCTCTAAATACCTCTTACATTTTCTTTTCTGCTTATTTTATCAGAATATAACTTATATCTAATATGCCTGAAGCTGTTTCTATTTTTAGTTCTCTTAGTACTTTTTTCTATTCTTTTTCTTTGATTTTTTTTTCAACTTTTGTATACCATTCCTATTTGATGCTTTTTTGTGGTTTATAAATTTCTTTTCACTCCTCTGACATCTCTTCTAATTTTGTATTTCTTTTCCTAAATTGTTTTTTGCAATGTTCTGCTACTCCTATTCTGACATTTTCTGAACTTGTTTACAAGTTTGTTCTTTCTTCTACTTGTTTTATAAATCTGTCAAGTAATATTTTCTTATAAGGTCTATTCAGAAGACTTGCTATCATCTTTTCCTGATCTGTTCTGATCATTTCATATCTTTTATCTATATTTTCTTCTATTTGTTTTCTTTGTATTTATTCCCAATCTTTCTTTTTTCTTTCTAATAATATCCTTTTTTAACCCTTTATGTCTTCTATCTATGCATTTGACCATTGTCTTTGTAATTGTAATAGCTTTGCACCAATTTCCTTGCCTAGTGTTTTTAATTGCTCATTTACTTTACTTCTTTTCTCTTTAGTTACTGCTTAGGTTCTTTTATTTTTACATATTTTATTAGTTTTTGAAGCTTAATAATGCTTTCTTCTTGTTGTTGTTCTCTAGAACTTTTCTTCTATTTGTTGTTGTGTTATACACTTTTTTCTTTGGTATATGTTTACTTGTCACTGTAATAATTGCTTCTTCTATTATATTCTATATGTTGTTTATTTTCTCTGTCTTTCTCTCTTTATCTTACTTCTTTCTGTAAATATTTCTTAACACCTCTTTCTTTTCTAGTTGGTTTTATAATTCTTGTACATAATTTTCTCAGTTTTCTGATTTTGCTTGATTGTATAAGTATATTGTTTTTGATTGTTTCTTCTTTTTAATCACTGTCTTGCTTTTTCCTGCTACTAAATGCTTTATCTATATTTTTGTTATTACTATTTTGTGGTCACTTTCTGTAATCTCTTCTATTTCTTCAATTTTTGCTTTTTGTAATCCTGAGGCCAATTCTTCTGAATCTATATATAATCAATTCTTGTTGCTGCTTCTCCATTTGATCATGTATATTGTTGACTTGTTGGATTCATATCTCTATATATGTTTCTAAAGTCTTGATTCTTCATCTAATAGAAAACTGGCAGCCTTTTGTAGTTTATTGTTTGTGGATATTGTCTATCTAAAATATTGTTTATTGTATGATTAAAGTTACCTATTACAATAATTAGTTTTCAGATCATTAACATTGTAACATGCTATTTTGATTTCTTTTCTTCTTTCTTTTCACTTTTTTTTTAATTCTTTTTATGTTATTGCTTTATTCTTTGTCCTTTTTTTCTTATTTCTGTTTTTCTTTTCTTTTAGACTAGAAGACATTTTCTTTTTTTTCTTTTCAAAAACTCTTCTTTCACCTTGCAGAAAATCTTTGATCTTCTCATCTAAGTTCATTAGTTCAACTGGAGCACCCTTAGAAGTGATTAGCCAAAGTTGTCTGGCTTTGTTGAATTTCTAATTTTTCTAATCTTTTTAATATTTTCTGAAGAAGGTTATGAATTTGCAGTTGTGTCTCTTTACTTTCAGTTTGGTTTCTTTTATAGTTAATATAGTGTTTGTTATTTTTCTTCTATTTTTCATCATGATTAATATTTCTATAAGTTTCTATGTTTGAAACTTCACTAGTATTATCTTTATTAATATATTTTTCTTCTTCAGTTTTGTTTATGTATTTCTCATTTTCTTTCTTGTGATCTTGCCAAAAGAGTAAATGGTTGTTGAAATGTATTGGTTTCATTTGTGCTGCTTCTATCTCCTCTGCTAATACAAATGTAATTGTAACTGACCTTCTTTGATTATTGTTTTTATTAGGTAGTATATATACTAATTTTACATCTTTTTTCTTTAAGCATTATAATAGCAATACTTCTGATACATTTTCTAGAAATTCTACTAATCAAGTTGTAAATTGATTTTGCATATTTTGTTGATTATAGTCTTCTTCTTCTATCATTATTCTTGCAAGTTTGTTTATTCCTATTGGTAATAACTATAAGATCCTTCTTTCTTTTATTTTCTTTGCTTTAATTACTGCTAATGCTTTGTATTTAGACCTTTTAATGTATTTTATAATACTTCTGCACATGTGATCTATTTCTTTTGTGTTGATATTGGCTAGTAGATCCTATATTGTTAAATATGACTCTACTTCTTATTTATCTTCTATTACATAACTACTTTCACTATTTTCTTTTTTTTTTTGTCTAAAAGTATTTTTGGATTCTTCTACTTCTTTTTCCTTGCTTCTTAGTACTTACTGCTTCTTTTTATTTTTGTGGTTTTGTGACTCTTCTGAAATGATTTTAAGCCATTTACCTTCTTTTTCTTTAATTTTCTTCATTGCTGCATCTCTGCTAAATTCACAGTCAAAGTTCACTTCTACCCAACTATTACCTTTTTTGAAGAGTTTTTGAATTGATTTAATATAATGATTTTCTTGAAAAATCCAGTATGCATATTTAATTCTTTCTTCTTTGTTTTCATCTGATACTATATATGTTGGCATATTTGACTTAAAGGATTTGCTCCTATCACATATATGGTTTCTAGATGATCACTGATTTTACTTTATTGTATTTGTCAATTCTAAAGTTTCTTACTTTTTTTCTTCTGCTTTTAGTTCTGCTATTCTTCTATCTATGTTCTTAATGTCTTTTTTAAGATTATATATTTTGTTATCTGTTGACTCTTCTTGACCTTTTTTATTTTCTTTCTTCCAATTACTGCTCTTATATCTCATTGTTTCTGTTGATAATTTTTTTGTAGACATGTTCTTGGAATTTTTGAAGTCTTGTTGATTTGTAGTTGAAATACTTAGTTCTTCTATTTGTTTTATAATTTCTTTTAAATCTTGACTCATTTCTTCTCTTTTATTTTTACATTTTTAATATTTTTTCTCTGAATGTACAAGCATTTCTACTTTTCTGACCTTCTTTACCTCTTTCATTTCTTCTAGCTTTGTTTTTATTTTTGATGTTTCTCTCTCATTTGTGTTTGTTTGATAGCTGAATAACCTAGGAATTATATCTATTGATGCTAGTTTTTTTGTCCATTCTTCTATAGTATTATGTGAAACTGTGCATATTTCTGCTATTTTAAGTACCTCTAATATTTGGCCATAAAGAAGTAAATTATTTGCTGTAATGTTGTTTGAATCATAAATTGCCAAGTCTCTTGCTATATACTTTAGATTATCAGATTTTCTTATAAGTTTTGTCAAAACTGTTTATGTATCTTCTATTTCTATCATCAAAACTCTTGATATGTTAAATTAGGTTTGTACTACATGGTAGTCCTAATCTAGTTTGCATTTCCATTTCTAGACTATTCTGTTGTTCATTCATTTGTTTGTTCTACATGCTATACTTATTTGTTATTTCATAATAGAACTATTTGTTGTTATTATTTGTTGTTTAGTATAATATGATGTGTTGTTTTTGTTTGTATTGATGGCTAGTCACATGTTCCAATCTTGTTTTTCAAGGTCTAGTGCCATTTTCTAATTTTTCCTAAAAAATTTTCTAAAAAACTATAAGACTAGCAAAAGCTTCTGTTTAACAAGACTTTACTTATATTGTTGTTAAAGTAAAGTAATTGTATTTTGTATGCTAAGTCTTTTTCCTTAGAGTCTAAAATGGAGTTTATTGAGCTGTTTTTGTGTTTTTTCTTATGTTTGTTTGGCTTTGTTTAGAAATTAAAGACCCATTAAAGATTATTATAAAACTTTATAAAAACTAATTAATAAATTAAATTTAACATTTAGTAGTTAACAACTCAAATCTTATACTTTATTTGTAAAAACTACACAATTAACAAATATTTATCTTTTATAAAAAAATATTAAAAAAATTAAATAAAATCATTAAACAGAATATTTATAAAACTGTACTACTAATAAAGGCAAAATAAGACATACCAGATATAACATTTATAAAAACAATAAAAAAAACTAATAACATGATAATAAAAATAGTTTGTAAATCTTTGCAAACAACAAAGTTATATAATAACATAAAAATTGAAATAACTAACAAAAATTTACAATTATTATCTAAAACCAATATACTTTCAAGATCTACAACTTGAAAAAAACATGCAACAAATATAACTACAGATACTAAAAAAGAAATTCTAAAAGAACTTGAAGAATACAAAAACTCTAATGTTTTATCTACAGATATTATTAATAAACTGGTTAAAAGTTTGTCAAACATAACTGAATATTAAATTCAAAAAAGAATTTGAGATCATTGGTACAACTAATACAGAGAAAGAATTCATTATAATAGATTCATATATTATTGTACTTAACTGCTAAAATCATAACCTAATCTTTAGGTCAAAAAAAATTATTTCTTAAACTGTTAATTTAACTACATATCTACTATTATTTAGACTACAATACAATATAATTTGATAGCTTATTCACAGATTAATCATGAAATTTCCAGACAAATTTGTCTAAAAAACAGTTTAAGAAATAATAAAATTAAAAATTTTTTTTGCAAACAAAGTTAAATAAAAAGCCTTGAATTAAGAATGATCTACTTCATATAAAATAGTTTTCTTGACTTTCCATATTATTTTCATAATGCACCCGCCTTTCAAAGTTTCATTTTACTGAAAGCTCTCTTTAGTGATCCACTTTTTATATTAAAAGTTCATCAACTCGGAAAATAATTACCAATTTTCAAGGGTGTGGTATTTTATAAGAAATGATGTATTTTGTATGATCTTAATACCATTCGACTCGTACAACTTCAGCAATGTTTGTTTTAAGAAGTATAGCATATTTTTACTAAGGGTTTAGAGAAAATTTTAAAACTGTAAATTCGTAAATTTGTATAATTTAAGAAGATTATAAAATTTTAGATATGACAAATCGGCATCTGATAAATTCTATGACGTATGTATTCTAAAATTATAATTTTATTAAAAAATTCTCACAACATATACATAATATATTTGAACCTCATTTGACACTAGTTATTCTTAATGAAAATGTGCTATGAGTCTAATCTAAAAAATTTTGCACATCATGTGATCTTATTGCAAAACCAAGAAAAAACATTTCGCTAAGAAAAAACATTTTGCTATTAGGTTAGGGTTATGGTATTGGAAGTGGGTCAGTTTTGAAGGACTATAATAACACCAAAATTTTTCAAGGAAAACTTTTTGTTAATGCGCAGAAGACAGTTTCATATACAAAATTTCGAGTTACGGACAATTTTTGGATTGTATTAGTTTCTTGAACTTTTTTCACGTTACACTTGATCTCGAAATTTCATTGGCCAGCGAAATTTAGTCAGAAACGGAAATATTAATTGCCAAATAAACTTGTTACATATAATTATCCGGTTATAAACACATATATATCGCTATACGATAAACTTCATTTCTCACACTTTTGCTACAATGTCAGAAGTATATCTCAAAGAACAGGAATATGGAAAGGATCGTGTTCGTTTAGCAAAAGTTGTTAAAACAGGAAAATGGCATGAAATCATAGAACTCACTGTAAGTTTTTAAGTATATCTAAGTTTTATATGTTTTGATATGATCAATTGTTTTATTTTATTCATTCAACCATTAGGTCCGTGTGCTTTTGGACGGCGAATTCGAAGATTCTTATACTAAAGCTGATAATTCCATGATTGTTGCTACTGATTCAATGAAAAATACTATTTATATTCTTGCAAAACAATCATCTTGTGTTGAAAATATTGAAGTTTTTGCTACGGAAATTGGAAAACACTTTATTACCACATATTCACATGTACATAAAGCTACTATTTCAATTATTAAACATAAGTGGACTAGAATGTTGATTGATGGTAAACTTCATGATCATTCTTTCCATAGAGATGGTGAAGATGTTCATGATACCAAAGTCGTTTTTTCAAGAAAAGGTGTTACCATTGAATCTGGATTGAAAAATCTGTTAGTATTAAAAACTACTGGGTCTGCATTCTATGGATTCTTGAGAGACAAATGTAAGTAATAAATGATATTACATATTTATAAATTTGATATATCACTATTCTTTTAGTATAACATATTTTTATTATTATAAATAGATACAACCCTTCCAGAGGCATATGATCGCATCCTTTCAACTAACGTTGACGCAACTTGGACTTTTAATATCCAAAACATGGCTTCGGTTGAGAAAATTCCCTTTAACGATATTTTTGAATCAATTAAACAAATTACTCTACACACATTTGCCACGCATAACAGTGCATCAGTACAAGCTACGTTATATCTCATGGCCAAAAATGTGTTGAAAAAACATTCTCAAATCGATTCTATTAGATATGAATTGCCAAATAAACATTATTTTAATTATGATCTTGAAAGGTTCGGATTAAAGAATACTGGAAAAGATGCTGATATCTTTGTGCCTTTTAGTGATCCAGCGGGTTTGTTGACTATTTTCTTCATATTTGTTTAATTGAATAATCGTTTACTGATAATAAATTTTTTTAATTGTGATAGGATTGATTACTGCGACAGTTGCAAGAGTGAAATCAAGATTATAATTATAATGATATTGCATAGAGTCCTCATGTATGTTTCTATTTTTTTTGACCCTAAAATTGTTTTCTTAGTTTTGGAGTAGAGATCTTGATTATGATCAATACTAATGAATATAATGAGAATGCCTGTTCAAATTTGCCATGGGTAGTCGTTTACATCCTCTCTAAAATTTCAAAAACTCACCTTGAGACTGTAATTTTATTCATGAAATTAAATATTTTTTAAGAAATAGTGATTTTGGTGAAAGAATAAAACTCTGTTGATTTCTTTGATTTGTTTATCAACAATGTAAAAATAAGTGCTTTCGAATATTTGAATCTTAATTTTCATTATTATTGGTTATAATTGTAAAGTATGTGCAAATGTTTTAAATGACTGACATGTTAGAATGAAATTCACTTGGCAAAATATTTTACTACTCATTTATTAAAGTACTAGTCATATTAATTATACGTAAGCTTTAAATGCTGGAAACAGTCAACAAAAAAAAAAAAGGAAGATTGAGACGATACGTGTAAGATCTAAACCTAAAGAACTTTGTGTATACCGTTTAACATGGCTATTATAATAACAAAAAGCTTATATTAATGCTTTTATTTTACGTATACTGAATATTAAAATTAAAACATTAGTGACTTCGGATTAAGTAGTAGGTCGATAATATGTATATGAGTATTATTGTTTCATTAATTACATGAGCTAAAGGTCATGTTGTATCCATAATAAAGTCATGATGATAAAATAAGATTGAATTATTTTAACTTTTTCAAAAGATAATAAATGGACTAAGTGCTGTAAAAAGGAACGAAATTGACAATTTTTTCAAATACCTTTTTTTATATAAATCAATTTAGAATAAGATTAGAATCATTTTTTATTTAAGACATAAAAGTAGTTGTAATAATAAAATTTTGCAGTATAGCTCTTAAAGTTTGCATTTTCTTATAATTTATTATAAGATATATAACATAAAAATTGACTTTTCGAAGATCTTTTTTTTTTTTGTCAATTTCAGCACCTAGCCCAAATAAAGAATAAAGATGGCTTCGCTAATAATTTAAATTATTCACGTATTAACACTTTAATGGCTTCGGATTTATCAATAATAAATATCACATTTATCGCATACCTATCTGTTCTCCAACTTTATATGATAAATTCTATTGTATGTATTTGTTTGTAGGCTTTTTTAAGCGAAGCTTTCTTTCGTTTTCTAGTAGTATTACTAGGAACCGGAAACGGCATCTCGCTCCAGCCCCTGAAAAGTATGTTATGTATGTCGTAGATCAAATTTTTCAGGGGCGTTACATCAGAAAATACCAAACCTATGTTTTTGATATTTTTACTATAAATGTATCAAAAACGTAATTTTGGTATTAAAGGGTGTAGAAGTATGAGTTTGTCGCTTCGCTTCAGACAATTATCAATCGTGTAACTATACTAGGAACTGGAAATCAGTATAAGTCTGAAGCATAGTTATTATATATTTCTAAAAATAAGTCATTTTTTGAATAATTCAAATAAAGGTTTATTTTTAATATAATTAATTAAGTACAATATATCAAAATCAAACTTTTACTAAGTAAATCGATTATATGCTATTAACCCTAAAAATTTATGCAATTACGATAATTTTTTTATTTATTTGATATTTACTTTTTACAGTTTCTAAATATAAATTTATAAAAAAAATTTAATTGATTTTTTGAACATAAAATGCAAAAGCCCTATTAGTAAAAAATTACCTGATTTGTATAAAAATTTCGGAGTATGTGTATTTTGATCTCTTGAACAACTTTACTTAATAGAATATAATCGATTTACTTAGTAACATTTTGACTTTACTATATAAAAAGGTGGCGTTATATCCGAAAAATGCCAAACCTACTTTTTTGATATTTTTATTATAAATAAATGAATTTTCAGTTATCAAAGGGCATATAAGTATAAGTCTATCGCTTCGCTTCAGACAATTAGAATCATTTACAAATTTGAACGGTCACTCCCGTCTACGGATTGCAGATTAATATTTTGTGTAATCCGTGTTATACGGACTTGACTTGAACAATTCGAATCACTAAACTTGAACTAGACTACACTTGATTTTACTTCAAAAAAAGAAATTATTTATATATAATCGGTACACTTAATCCTTCTAGCATGACCGACAAAATCATCAATGAAACACTAATTAAAATCAGATCGTTATAATTATTAGCTAAATCAAAATACAATTAAAAACCGGTATGAAGTGCAAGGGCCTTTGTAGTAAAAAGAAACCAAAAAATATGATTTTAAGCTAATCAAGTTTGATTGTGATCGGAAATTTGGTGTTTATTGGTTAATAATTTCGGATGATGTTCAAGTCTCAAAAAATTTTTTATGCCAATCGATTTTCAATGCCGAAGTTTATCCGAATCTTACAAAATCTCCAAAAGCAGTTTGGTTCCTTTTTATTGCATGCAAAAGAATATTTTCTTAATGAGATTTATTACATATAAAAAATTTTTAACTTTATTTGTCTTTGGAAGGTGCGACTTACCCAATTGAATACATGAATTGTATAATCCACACGATCACTATATCAAGATCACGGAGGATTAACGTATGTGAATTAGCGGAAACGAAATTCCCAACGAATCAGGATATTACTATTAAAATTTATCTATATTTTTTTTATTAATGAAACTATCTTTAAACCTTAACCTAATTCTAAAAAAAAAGACTTTAAAATTTTTTAAATTTAATATTAAAATAAATTAAAATCTTAAGTAAATTTCAGCTTAAACTACCATACTAAATTAACAAAAGTTATAATATAGATAGTTTTTTGAAATATTATTAGTAGAATTCAAGTTCTAGATCTGTTAGCTTGGAAGATAACAACTTAACAGCTATATCAAATTGGTATATTCTAAGTTTGTAATATTTAAATTTTATATACAGTATATAGTTAACTTATTTGTTAACTTATTTATAAACTATACATATATTTTAAAAAATAATTTACTATTTTAAAAAAAACAGTTGCTACAAATATATTAATTCTTTATTTATAATTGTTTAAATATAAAAAAAAATATAATTATACCTATAAGACCTAAACTTGCACCATAACAATAAACACAATAGCCTAGTATATAAATTTTTTTGGTTATTCAAATTGGTTTTTTTAAAAAAATTTTTCTTAAAAAATATATTATATATATTTAAAAAATTACCTGTTTCTAATTTTTTCAATTCTTTTTTATATTTTCTTTCAATAACTTGCGCGATTTTTTTATCAATGTCATTAACAAATATAAGATGAACATCATTCTTATTTTTATGATAGCTTAAACCATTAATAAAAATAGCACTAATAACAGTTAATTGTTGGTTTTCATATTTTTTTAAAGCAAACATTTTATATTTTAATGCCTGTAAACCAACAACTTTTCTGGCCATATTCCTGGCTCTTCGTGCATTAGATCCGGTAATTGTTTTCAAATGTTTAACTTCAACCACACAAAATACACCAAAATCCGAAGCAAATATAAAATCACCTTGACCATAAAGTCGTTTGTTAAGAACATAATTCCACTCAAAACTATAAAGATATTTAAATCCTGGAAGATATGTTGATAAATTTTTGAGAAGTAGAGATTTTAAACGATGTTCTTGAACACTAACATCATTATGTATTGACCATTTGTATATTTGTTCCTTGTGTCGGTAACGTAAATATTCAGTGAATGGTAGATACCATTTTGATGAAATTTGAAATAATTTTCCAAGTAATTCTTCTATATAATGAGTCCAATGAAATATTAATTTATTTGGTCTCTTTGCAGTTCCATCATATTTTTCGTAAAAGATTTTATTAGAATTAATTAGATCTTTGAATTCTTGATTAATATGATTTTTTACATCTTGATAATTAGAAATTTGATTGTGTGGCATTGGTTTTCGATCATAAAGTAATTCAGCTCGATTATGTTCCATTTGAATACCACATAAAATTTTCTTACATACTTGAAGAATCAAATTTTGTTTGTCCTTATTGTAAACATATGAACTATTCTCTTTGAATGATGGGATACTACATTCCAAACATTTACAATTGTAATTAATTAAATTGGTGTTGAAGTTTTTTTGCAAAGTATTTGATGGATTTGATCGAGTTTTAGTTGAAAAACATTGCTTTCCTTGATTTAAATGATAGATGTATTTTAAAGTTACTCGTTTTGTTGAAGAAGAGAAAGAGATTAAACCTTTGATATACCGATACATGTTTAATGTATTTGTTATGATTAATGAGGCTTTTTGTTAATTTTTTTTAATTAACGAATAAAGATGAAATCTTGATCTGTGTTACACAGAGATATGAGATATGAGATTAAAAATCGTAACGGTAATTTTTAACAACTTGAAAAATTTGTATGTATGCAGATTAGAATTAGATTTTTAGTATTAGGTTTCATAGTGAAACTTTCGTATTATTGGCAATTAAATTTTACATTATACTGTATTTATACAGTTTAAGGTACTTTTACAAAAAACAAAACACACAATAAAATAAAACGACATGTATAGGATGTTTTATTAGAGTTGTGGGACCCTATTGTTAAAAAGTATCTTTAACTTATCTTATTAAAAAAGTTAGCGTAGTAGCGACTTCTCAAAGATGGATAAAATAAAAGTTATTAATAACTTTTTTAAAAATATATAAGATACTTTTTAACAATAGAAGAGTCCTACGACTCTAATAAAACTAGCGATGTTACCCGTACGCCCCAAACTATGTGATGAATAGCATCATAATAACAATAAGGAGGTAAATAACTCATGCAATATTATTCATCACATAATTTGGGATGTCCAATAATGTAAATTCAATTGAAATTAATAGCCAATCATACGAAAGTCTCAATATTATATCAGGTGGCTACAGTAATTTTTGTCGTATAAAAAATGTCGAAACGGGAATAGGATTTGGAATTTTCTATTTAAATTGGGGTTAGGGTGAATATATGACAAAATCAACCCCAAAATGCGGGTTTTATATAAAAATTTCGAATCTACTTAAATTCCGTTTCCAACAACATAAATAAACGATAAGACATTTTATCGTGTACTAGTACAGTCAGAATGCTATAATTGAGAATTTATAAACCGGTATAACCATTTACACTATGAAAAAAAGTAGTTAGTAAGCTGCTTAGCGTTAGTCTAGTAAGCAGGCTTAGCGGTTGACTAAAAATCATGTGGCTTAATAGACTAACAGCGCGCGTGTACCACGCCTACTATCATGTAAATTAGCCTATCCTTATATGTACGTAGATAGTATCGGTTTTTAGATCCATGGACGATGTGTTATATATGTTGTCCAGACTTGTCTAACGCTAACCTACTACGTATTGCTAGAATTTTTTTTGTTTATATTTATCATCATCAATTATATAGAAATATACCGATACGAATGAATTTACTACAATACTATAGTACATATCTGTATATAATTTATTGAATTACTTTTAGCATCCTTAAAATACACTTAAATATTCTTAAATGTTTGAGTTACGGGAATTATCCGGAGGGGGGATATGAATATTATTAGTGAGAATATTAACGCTAACACTAAAGGCAGTGCTCACATGGCTTCGAATATCATCTCAAACAGTTTGTTACACTTAAAAATCAGGCGACATTTTTTTTACATGTCAATTTTAGAATGGTCAAAATGTCAAACATGCTATTACGACATCAATATGGCTTATACTAATTTTGTTAAAATCTATCATAAGTTTCGATTATCAAAATTTCTAAATTTAGAATCTGTTGATGAACTTATCCATCAAAGTACTTATATTAAACTACCCAAGCTTTGATACATCTCTAAATTTGGATATTTTTTATACAGATACGCTGCCTTGGCATTATAAATTACCCGCTTGGCGCGTTAATCGCGGGAATTGCGTCTTATCAAGCCACTTTTAATGATACGTTATTGTTTATTTATTTTAGGTATTTAAAAAAAACCGAGATTTATTTTTAGTATATTCTAGAAGATTAGAAAAACCAACAAACTTATGTTTGGTTAGTCGCTTAATTATTTTATATTTTTAAAATTTTCCCAAAAAAGCTTAATAAGTTATTCATGATCGATCTACATGTTTGATGACGATTAAAATTTAATTAATGACGTCACCTTACTACAATACTTATTGTAGTTTTACAGAATTTATCTGTTGTGTATATTGTAAGGTGTCTACATAGTATCATCGGATGTTGTGATACTTTAAAAGCATTTTAAGAATTATTTTATCCATATAATAAACATATTATATGACCGCTTTTCGCTATAATCACAACCGCAATCATCTATTTCAGATCGAGCATTTGCTCATCAAATGTTCTTTCTGTTGTTCATGTAATAAGTTTGGTTAGAGATTGTGACCTTGCGGAACAACATTCTGGCAGAATGATGTTCACCAGTCTTTATGAACAAGATTAATAACTGTTTCATCTTTATCGTCAGTTACACAACTCTAGAAGAGAAATAATTTTATGGTAAGCGTATGAAAAAGAACCTTGTACGTAGAATATTATCCAAACTGTTTGGGATGGTCTAAACTTTAAACAGTTTGAATACGTAATGTCGTTAGCCAATTTTGTCACTGGAAATCAATGGGAATCAAAATTAATTAATATGCGGTACCACCGGAAACTTTTGCTATAGAAACTTCCCATTGGAAGCACCATGTGATAATTAATTTCACATCGTTTTTGACAATGAGATGTAACAATAACAATAAGCTGGACACTTGACTCTATGTTTAATTAACACATATCGGTACGTACTGACAAAAAGTGTAATAATATTATGCTCATACGTACGTATAAACAATTGTAACTTATAATCATCACGTAGCTTAAATCATTTCAAATTTTCTATGGTAACTTATGTCCTAATTTTCTCCTAGTTACATGTATACCAATTAATATTGATATGTAAATGTATGGTACATACATAAGTACTTATCTGTTATGTAAATTAGTTATAATTCCTCAACAAATAAACAAGTATATAAAATACCAGACCAAATCACAGTGAAACTCACAGTGATTACGGCAAGAAACTTAAGATTTAAATAAATAAGATTTAAATGAGGAAAGTATCACGAAATTATTATTTACACTCATAAAATCATAATATTATTTTATTTACACTCGTAAAAATCATAATATTATTGTATTTACCTTCCTTCGCCAATCAATTTTAAAGAAATAATATTTTTAGTAATTAACCAAAAAAGTAAAAAATTTGATTCATTTGTATGAATTCAGCCAAGTAGCTCAAGTAAGCAACTCAAGTAAGTAACTCAAGTAAGTAACTCAAGCAACTTAAATAAATTCTTGGTATTTTTTTTTATTAAACATAATCGTATGACGTAAAATGAAAATCTCATTAAAAATTCATATGTAGAAATTTTTCAAAATGAAATAAAAATTTGTGGTTTTTTTTGGCCAAGAATTAATTATTTAGCCAAATATTAATTAGTTCAGAACTATTTATAAAAGATTATATATGGAAAATGGAAAATACCTTCTAACCTTAACTAACCCTTTATATACATATATTTATCGATCGAATATAGAAAAGAAAAATCCATCATATGTAATTGTGATGCTATTGTGTCACAGCTTGGCAATGTTTTTTGTATGTACTATATATATGTGCGGCTGATTTTTTTTATTTTCCGACAGAGTTAGTGGCTACCACAACTTTTTATCACCTGATTTAACCTTTAAGCAAAATTATATAACGATCCACTTTGTCTAGTATTTCACATTAGCTTTTTTTCTTTAAAAAAAAAAAAATGTACAAATATAATAATTTTCCCGCGCCAAAGTGTTCATTTCTTATATTACTTTTGGTCTTCTTATTTGGAATATTTTCTTCAATTATCAATGTAGTCAATGCATTACCCGCCGATATTCCTGGTCTTCCAGACATTTCTAACCCTAACATTACTAACCCGACAACTACTGTCGCTCAGAGTTCAGGTGAACTTACACCTCATGAAATCGTTGTGGGTATCATTCTTATCGTTACTGGATGTATTTATTGCTTCTTCGGAAGAAGAGTATACTATCTTACGTTATTCTTGATTGGATTTTATATAGGAGGTATGTTTAGTTTTATTCTAGTTGTTATTTTAACGTTAATTCTTATTCTAATTATTATTATTATTAATATTAAAATAGCCATTGCTATGTGGATGGCACTCACTAACAATGAACCACCCAATGGATTTAGTGGAGCAAACAGCCCAACGATTATTTTACTCGTTTCCCTCGCAGCAGGTTTATTTCTTGGTCTGTTGTTCATTTGTTGTGCAGAAATCGCAATCTGGTTATTAGGCGCACTTGCTGGTTATTTATTTGCCTTATTTATCCTTGCGTGGGCACCTGGCGGTGTAATACATTCATCTACTGGAAGGATCATTTTCATTGTAGTTTGCGTACTTATTGGGTTACTTCTCACGTGCTTCTTCATTGATACGATCATTATAGTGGCAACAGCCTTTATAGGCGCGTATGCTATAATCCTTGGTGTTGATATGTTTGTTCGTACAGGATTTTCACAATCCGTTGTTAGCTTTTTAAATGGAAATCTTGATATTCCACCTTATGATACAAATACTAAAATTTATATTATGTTGGGAGCTATGGTTGTCTTATTTATTATTGGTGCTTTCTTCCAACATAGATTTAGAACTGAGAAGTTTTATCCACAGGGAAGAGCTCCACATTATAGTAATATAGGTAATATGGGTTCAAAGTTTAAAAATGTGGGAAAAGGAAAACAGTCGGAAAAGTCGGAAAAACCGGCAAACCCGGCTTAACAAATTTTATAAAAAAAATTTATTTCAAATGTAATTTTAGATAATATTATCACATTTGTACATTTTTACCATTTATTATTTTTTTTTTTTGTTAATGAATCGCATAAAAAATTTATTATATCCCTCTCATTTTAAGAGGGTCAATTATATATAATTCTTTTATTACAATCTTTTCTTCATTACGTTCCAATGACTTTGATAGCAATAAGCGGCGCGTTTACACCCCATTGCTTCTCTTACTACACTCCATTTAGTTCCATGAGTTTCTATTGCTTGCATAAGTTGTCCTTCCTCAGCTTTTGTCCAAGGAATAACTTTACTAGGTTTTTTCTTTCGTTTTTTGTTAACAATTTCATTAGTTTTAAGATTTTTTTCATTCTTGAAATCTTTAACTTCATCATCATCATCATCATCATCATCATCATTTTTTAAAAATTTTAATCTTTTTGATGGCCCAAAAGAAAGTTTAGAAAAAAATCCTTCATCAAGTTCACTTTCACTTTCATCAAATGATTTCTTTATGTCTTTTCGAATTATCTAAAAATGTAAAATATAAATTGTTTTTTATATGAATATATATATATAAATTGTTTTTTTTATATGATATATATATGTAAATTATTTTTATGAATATATATATATGAGTGCGTGAGGAAATACATTTAATGATTTATTATGATTGGTTACGTGTTTTCACTCTCATGCACTCCTATGTAAATTATTTTTATACATATATCATTATAATAAATATATATATATAGATATATAAACAGAATATATATATATTATACGTATTACATATATTATATATATCGTTATCGTTATATTATATCTATATACTTACATTTGATGATTTGCCGGATGTTAATGAAAAGTCATTGTCGTGAATTTCATCTTTAAGACAACTTACTTGCTTTTTGATCTCTGTCGATGAACCGACATTTCCAGTTGGCGTTAAGCCACAAAAGCCAATATCATTCTTCATATAAAGAAAGATATATATATATATATATACGTACATGGATATATATAAATAAAATAATACATATAAATAACTCGATCATAATTATAAAATCACGTGCTAAATAAGTGTTAAATAATATTTACACCAAAATGAGAATCGCCTCTAATTTCATCTTCCTGTTTTTCATCAATGTCATCTATAAGATTAATACATTCGTCAACATGAGTATTAAAACTTTTAAAAAATTCGAATTTTTTTTCATTTTCTTTTTCATAGTTTAATTCATTTAAATTCGATGGTTGTGTAAGGTCAATATAATTAGTTTCTTTTAAATGATCTGTCATCTTTTAAAAAGCCTTAATTTTGATAATTGAAAAATTTCATGAAACAAGCAAGCAAACATACGTACTTATATATATATATTTATATATATCTATGTAATTCTGAATTTTATACACAAAACACATCACGTAAAAAAAGCGTAATATAATAAACTCTTTTTATTCAAGTAACTTTTCGAAATTCTGACTTCATGATCATTATGATTCATGTATATATATATATACATACTTTTTTTAAAAAGAGAACTATAATACGTACGTACGCATGTATGTACGTATAAGGTATCACGTGGCCATCGTTAGAACAGTTAGAACGTAATAATGCCACGTGTTGAACTATATTACAAGATCTTGTGCAATTAACTCAAAAAAGAAATATATCTATATATATACTAGAGATGGGTCCCGAAACCCAAACCTTCCTAAACCCTTTATATTTAGGCTATAATATTAGCTAATTTTGTACACAACAATTTTTGCCTAAATCCTAAACTGAAAACCAAAACCAAAACTAATGCTGAAATCTCAAACCAATGCTGAAATCCCAAACTGATACCGAAATCTCAAACTTATACCGAAATCTCAAACTTATACCGAAATCCCAAACTGGTGCTGAAATTCAAAAATGATGCCAAATTCCAAACAAATTTTTATATATGCTAACTCATATAATATATATTTTAGTATAGATTTTAATATTAAACTTCAGTATTGGCTTATTGATTCGGGATTTCGGCACTGGTTTGGATTTAAGTATTGGTTTAAGTTTCGGGAAAACCATGCTAGTTTAATTTAGGTACTAGTTTGGGTTTCCTGTACCGGTTTTGGATTTCAGCAAAGTTTTGGATTTCGGCAACAGTTTGGGATTTTAGCAACTTATAACCGAAACCCTAAACCTTTCGATCTGAGAAAATAGGTTTCGGGACCCGACTCTAATCTATACATATAAATTATACCCTTTTCTCGCGTTTGGTGGCATTGTTTTGTGTATGATTGTGTTAAGCAGTAAACATAAAATTATACATATGATCGAAAATTTTTGGCAGATGATTGATACGTGGGAATTTGAGAAAATGTAATGTACTACATACATTTATTTACGTTTAGCGTAACATTATTGCGGCTGAAGATTAAAGTTGGCTAAACAATTGATATTTTTTGATATTTCCATAATTTATCAGTCATATGGTCAACATTTCTACATACATAACCATCACGGCGAATTTATGAAATTAGAGCATTTTGATTCACTACGAAGTACATCGTTTACTATTTGTCTTTTAACATATTCTTATTGTAAAATCATATGGATAACGTCTAACCTATCTTTTTCACGGGAAGATAGGTTGGACGGTATCTATATGATTCTACGATAAGAAATGTCAGAAGACAAATAATAAATGACCAGGGTTGTCATTGGACTTATTCCAGTCTCTCACGAGTTACTGGACTGGACTGGACTGAAATTCGTATAAGTCCAGT
>CAJVQA010003044.1:0-20413 GCA_910591915.1 Cetraspora pellucida
TTGGTAGACTAATTTTTTATCAGATTTGACAGGTTATCGGCTTTGACAGGATCGGTTTTGAGAGGGTCAACTGTATTATAGATTTAAAAAGAGACCCAAATTTTCAGCATAATCCAATTTAAGCACACATGTATACCTGATGGCAATAAATACGCTATTTGATAAATTTGTATTTTTTTGTGGCTTATTTATTTGAAAATTTTATTTTAATCTGATTTCATTTTAATATGTTAGTTAATATTATTTGACCAGACTTGTTGACAAAAGACCAAATTTACAATTATCCACTAATTTGACCAAGCATGATATTCGCTATCTATTATCTTTAGAACTTTGAAATTCTAAAATAATGGCATTAAATTCGGTACCTGCAACCAGTGTTTGAAATTAGTGTTCTCAGTGCTCATGAGAGCACAAATTTATGAGTAAGAACAGCTGAATGCTGAAATTTTCGAATTATTTATATTAGAGATCACCCAAAAATTGCTCTAAAAACACTAAATAGAACATGAGAACACTGATTCAGTATCAGATTTCAAACATTGCCTGCAACCAAATCAAACAATCTATTTCATATATAACCGGTATAAATTTTTTGAAAATAAATAAATTGCAGACAATATATTATAAGCCAATACATCTTTTTACTTTTGACAAACACTAAGTTAAATAGCATTCTAATGTACTATAATAAACCAGAATTATAAATTCACCATGTTTATCAACATAATATAAACAAAAATATGCACATCTTGCTTATCTATCTACTTCTCCGAACACAATATCCATAGTACCAATTACTAATTCAATAATAAAACAAAGAGTTATGTTAATTAATATTAGTATACCACAGTATGAGTATGCAAGTAGTCGTCTAATAAGTACCTGTGACCATATCAGGAATATAATGTCCACGAGACATAAAGTCTGATCCTGCAAGATGAGCGAAGCCTGGGGCACGGATCTTACACCTATATGGACGGTTCGTTCCTAAAAGAGTATGAAATTACTGTTAGAATTTCAATTTGAATTGAAATTTATGAGAAACCTAGTTAGCTCACCATCTGAAACCAAATAAACAGCAAATTCTCCCTTAGGAGCCTCTATAGCAGTATAAGTTTCGCCAGGAGGAACCGAGTATCCTTCCGAGAACAATTTGAAATGATGAATTAATGCCTCCATATTCTCTTTCATAGATGATCTACTTGGTGGTGCTATTTTCCAATCATCAACCTTCACGGGTCCAGGTGGCATTATGTTTAAACACTGGTTAATAATCCTCAAACTTTGTCTCATCTCTTCCACACGACATAGATATCTGTCATAGCAATCTCCTGTTGTACCAATTGGTACATCAAACTCAACTTTATCGTATGCATCATAAGGTTGAACTTTACGCAGATCCCATTTAACTCCAGAACCACGTAACATCACCCCGGAGAAGCTATAATCCAATGCATTTTGCATGGTAACAATTCCAATGTCTTTTGTACGATTTATCCATATACGGTTTCCCGTTAGCACCTCTTCAACTTCGTCAACGCGAGCACTAAATTGTGTAGACCATTGGTAAATGTCTTCCATTAAACCTAAGGGTAAGTCTTGCGAAACACCTCCAGGACGCACGTATGCTGCATGTAAACGAGCACCAGAAACACGCTCGTAGTATTCCATCAACTATAAGAATAATACACAAATGTACCGTTCGTCGTATTATAAATAATAATAATTTGATTAATTTGATTAAAGTGAGAATTAATCAACCTTTTCGCGTTCCTCGAACATCCATAAGAAAGGAGATAACGCACCAATATCTGAAAAAGTATATTATATAGTTATACGTCATTGATATCAATGGAATCTTTCAAGTCAAATCCATTCTTTTGAGCGATAAAATTAGAACATTTAAAAAAATGAATAATTGAAGATAAAATTTAGTGCATGAAGAATAATTACCCAATGCATGAGACATAAGAGCCATGATATGATTCAAAATTCTAGTAATCTCTCCAAACATAGTTCGAATAACCTTTGCTCTTTCGGGAATTTGAATATTCAACAACTTTTCGACAGCCAATGAATAACATTGTTCATTGGTCATCATTGAAACGTAATCTAGTCGATCAAAATAAGGGAGAGCTTGAAGATATGTCTTATACTCGATAAGCTTTTCGGTTCCACGATGTAAAAGACCAATATGAGGATCAGCACGAATAATTTGTTCACCCTTCAATTCTAAAATCATACGAAGTACACCATGAGCTGCTGGGTGTTGAGGGCCAAAATTTATGGTAAAACCTTGTTTTGTGGACGCTTCCTGAGGGTCGGTCCATTCTTTTACAATTTGTTAGCATTAATTATCGATTATTAAATATAGAAACGAATCAAAGAAAGACTATTATTTCGTACCAATATCTTCTTCCTCTTTGCCAACTATGGAGGCTAGTATTTTGGAGAAAATATAATTAAGAACATGTTATAATCAAATTGATAAAATAATTAAAATTAAACTCACAATTAAGTCCCTCAAGTATAAATTCATCAGTCTCTGCATCGGGAGCGACACGAGCTGGCAAAGGAGTATTAGCTGCGATAGCGTAGGGACTATGTTTATGTTTTTTCTTTTTTTCGTCTTCTGCAAGAGTTGCATTTTTTCTGGTTAAAAGGTTGCTGCATAAAAATAATTTTGGAGATAGCTGTTTTCGATCTAAAACAGCTATGGATCGAGAACGAAGTAAATGAGTCCTGCATATAGTTGGAATTTGCCTGATTAAAGTCATAACATGTAATACAGATCAAGATGTTTGATGACTTATCGATTTTATAGGAATTATGCATCTTTTGTCTGATTGGTTGATACTTATTTATATGTTTCACTAACGATAATTACACTGTATGTCGAGGACAACTAACTCGCTTGAAAAAAAGTGTTATTACCACCAATGTTTGCCTTCTTACGTTCGAATAGTGATACGATTTGTTTGAATTGTTACAATGGAATCGTAACGAAAAGTTTAGTAAAAAATGTCTGGAATTGAATTACAGTATGCCTAAATATTTTTAAATATATTGGCCTTACTTTTTCTGACGATCACTTGAACCAGGTTTTTACTAAAAGCAAGTTAAAGACTCAAGGCTTAGATAGAAGTTACTCTTGGTCCTATTTTCTTTTTGGAAATGGTTTGTTATCAATGAAGCAATATAAATGTGAAAAACTAAGATGCAAATATAATTTGTAATGGTTTGTATAAAGGTTTTTTTTTGATTTGATAGAGCTTTTTTATGTTTAACATTCAAGTTAGAAAATGGTTCTGATAACAAAAAGCAATAAACAACTTGTTAATAGATTTTTTTTTTGTAAAATTTCTTTTTGTTTTTTGATTTTTTTCGAAAAAAATAAGGAATTTTTTTTATTCTTTTTAAAGATTAATATTTATTTATTTATTTTCAAACAATTATATGTTGCAATCAGTGTTGGTTAAATTAGTCAAATTAGTAATCAATTGTAAATTTGTTAACTACCGATCAGAGTTTCTAATCAAACTGGTTTGATCAAATCAATTAAGCAAATTTAATTAGTAAAATTAGTCTAATTGGTAAATTCGTTTATATAACTAGATTATTTAACTAACTTGACCAATATTAACTGGATTAGTTATTAATCAAATTGGTTTGGTCAAATAGTTGAATTGGTAATATAATTAAGATTAAAAACACAAAAATTATTACATAAAACATATTAAAATATCTTTTTTTTTGTTTAAATGTTATACTTCATAGTGGTTATTTTATTTTATTTTATTTATTTTTTTTAAATATTAAGGTGAATACTTGTGACCCAGGATTTTATTGATAGTGTATTTGGCTAATGGTTGCATTACAACCACAGGGGGCAACCATGGAGAGAGTGTACAACTAGCCACTTGTACAACTTTAGTCATTGTCTAATTTAAGTAGTCCATTTAAAGGTTCTACACTAGTTGCCATACCTGGAACCCACTTGTAGGTTCCCTATTTAACTACTCTGTTTCTGTATTTACTCATCTAACTCTACCTACCAATGATCCCAGCTGATGCTGGTGAAAATATGTCATGATCATTAAGTCTTTAAAGCAGTTCACTCATATAGAGAATCTTTGACCTTATACTAAATCTTCCAGAATCTTCTGTATCCTATTCTTACAGCCAACCTAGTATCACTATGGTCAAAATCAATACTGGCAGTCAGGACATATCATTAAACTACTATGCCTTTGTAGAGTTTATCCTAACCTTGGTACTGACTTCACAACATATTCTTACTACTTTAGTATTCAATTCAAGTTTCATCAAGTTGTCATTCCAAATAGTTCCGAAAAGTAAAGCAAGATTATACCTCTGGTTTACATGTTTGCCAGCATATACTCTTTTTTTCTGAAACTTAGAAATTCTGATGACCTGGTTGGTTCATCTGGTCCCTCCTCAAAGACCAGCAAATTTGCTTAGTTTCACAAGTTCTAGCTTTATTTCATAAGTCTAGTCTTTATAGTAGCATCATTGAAGGTTCAGGTTACCTTTCTACTTGGGTCTTCCCAGTAGGCTTCTGTCTTTCTACCTGGTTTCTGTGATTTATACAACCCAAGAACTTATCTTGAGTTCACATCACCCAGTACCAGTTTGTGTTTCCTTGTACAATATTGTATGAGTGCTTAAACCTTTCAGTCATGCTAATATAACATGAATTACAGGTATCTTATTCCAAACAATCACAGAAGCAGTTAGCTGTAATACAGAAAGAATTGCAAATTTTTACCATCACTGGAATTTGAACTTTAGACCTGCCACTTGGAGGTTGACAACCTATTCACTTCACTAGGTCACTACACCTCTTGGTGGTTATTTTATTAATATATGTTGAGATTAGTTATTACAACTATTTTTATAGAGATAAGAACACAAAAAATTATTACATAAAACATATTAAAATATCTTTTTTTTGTTTAAATGTTATATTTTATAATAGTTATTTTATTAACATATATTGAGGTTAGTTATTACAACTATTTTTATAAAGATAAAAGTATAGCTAGCCATGTATATGACTTTAATTGTCTATTTAAGTAGTCTGCTTTATGGTTTTACATTTGATATTATATCTATGATTTATTAAGAGATTATTTATTTAAACTTTTTAATTATTTGTTTATTAATCAGTTAACTACTACAAATCTCTTATATATACTTAAACAGTATATTATCTAAGTAGTATAGTATTTTCTTTTTTTGTACTAATATTCAAACTGTTATATATTTCAAAACATGTTACTGATTAGTAAGATTCAAAAAGTCTCTTTTATTAACCATTTGCTTATTTTATGAACTTTATCAAGAATTTATTTTTGTAGAGTTTATTCATATTTCAATATTTACTTTATAGCATATTTTTAGTATTTTTAATATATTTTTTTTTGGTTTCAATTTCTAATCCAGATAGCTTAAAAGAACTATAACCTGTTTCTAATATATCAAGTCTAATCTAATATCTTTTTTTTCTAATTTGAAACTGATAACCTGATTGGTAATATTTTTTACTTAGAGATTCTTACTTATACAATTTTTTTATATTGGTATTTATTTTTTAAACTAGTCTTTATAGTAGTATTGTCAAAGATTTATATTATTTTTCTATTCAAGTCTTTTTAAATAGGTTTTAGTTTTTTTTTTAATTTTACAAATTTGTATAACTATAAGAATTTATTTTAAATTTGTATCACTTAGTATTAGTTTATATCTTTTTATATAACTTTGATTACACAAATGTCCTATTATCTGCTAGTTATATTGATATGATCATAATTATAAATATTTTATTTTAACTAATTAACAAAATATCACTACTCTTATACATCACTATATCTCTATTTTTTAAATCTTATTTAAGGCTTCTACTCTATATTTTTATACAATAATATTAAAATATTTCTTTATAAAACAATATTACCTTTTCTTACAACTTTATTAAATGCTTCTCTTAATTGATTTTATCAACAAATATGACTATCATATAATATTTTTTAATAATAATAAGAAAAAGTTCATAATATAACTAACAAATTCAAACATTTAAAAATTTATTCTTTAATTTTTATCTTTCAATCAATATCTAATATTTCTAATACATCTACTATTGACTCTATTATATTTATTAAAAACTGGTTATTCTTAAGCTATTTACTTACTAATTGTATTTACTAAATGCCTAGACTATTACCTTAGATTTTCTTTAACTTTTCTATATTTAAAATTAATTTGAAATAATTCATAATAGTATTATATAGAAATGAAGATGTAATATTATATTAGGTGTCTTAAAATAAGTAGCACAAATGTAGTTTAGAAATCTTTAGTATAACTTTCTTATTACTTAATAAAGTTTTTATTTTGGTATAACAAAAAAAAACCCAATTAACAAAATATTATTATTATAATATAATATATTATATAAATAGTTGTTTAAATTTTTCCTAATAGTAGATTTTGAACTTATGATCTACTATTTAAAAAGATTGATAATTTATCTATTTTATTAAGTTGTTATATTTTCTATAATAAAATATCTTAAATAATTATATAACAATAATTAGAAAAACATTATATATAATTAATAATTTTTATATAATAATTAATATTATATTTTTATTTTTAATTCTAAATATAATAAATAAGAAATATAACAAATATATAAAAACTAATTATGAGGATGGTGATCTTAGTATAGTGATTGGGTTGTCATCTTCCAAGTAGCAGGTCTAAGGTTCAAATCCCACCTATGACAAAATTTGGAAATTATATCTGTGTTATGATAACTGTCTTCTGTCAATTGGTTGGCCTCATGTGGCTGTTACCCAGGTACACTAGGTCAGGTCTCTTTAGCTTTAGAAGCTCAAGGCATCTATATAAAGTGTAACATTATATATTCATAGAGGAATGTTAACTAGTATTGCATAAAACTTTGGTGCAAACCCACGATAAAACTACTAGGTATAGAAGACTAAGGAACTGAGGTGACAGAAACCTACTTGGAAATTTCCGAGTAAAGAGGTAGCATGAACTTTTGACAGTACCATCAGACCAGTTGAAGCCTATGAAACACCTTCATAAGAACTGAAGATTAAAACTGAATGACAAATATATGTAGAGAAGCATATAACCAACCAGGCCACCAAGTTCACAGAAGAAAAAGGATACAGAAATATACTATATCGGGCCATCTGGATTGGTAGTCTGGAATGAGACCAATGGTTCTGAGTTGTGGCTAGTAGGAGATGATAGTAAAGATGTTAAAAAGATGGGTACTAAGATTCTAGTAAACTTTATAAGGGTAGAAATAGTGTAATATAGCAGTTAAACAGGTAACCCCTGTAACTGCAAATGTTAGGTAACTATAGCATGTTGCATAAAACTAGGTCTTTATATATGGGATATAAAGGCTCTAGTAAGTTTCCTATCGAGGATAACATAGTCCTAAGGATACTGATAAGCATCGAAAACTTGGATGGGTGGTGCCTTGAGATGTTCCTGTGATACAAGAAGGACTGCATATGCAGAGGGTTTAAATAAATAAGACCCCTAGTTGGCTTGCAGATATGGCAACTAGTGTAAAACTTATATAGTAATATGTAAGCAGACTACTTAAATTAGGTACCAAAAGTGCATATGTGCTAGTTGTAACTTTCAATGTAAGGTGAGCCCCTGGTGGCATACTGTGTCCTAATATACTTGAATAAAAACATTGCAACTTCCAAGATAGAGACTTTAACTTAAAAAAAAAAAAAAAAACTAATTATAATATATATAATAATAAAATAAGAATTTTTTTTAATATTAAAATAAAATTTTATTTATATATAAAATAAGAATTTATATTAAAAAGAATTAATAATAAAAAATAAAAAATTTTATTTTAATCTAAATTAAAATAATTTTTTTAAAAATTTAAAGTTAGTACAAATTAGAATTATATTAATATTAGCTTAGATTTTTTAATATAAAAACTTAGTTAATATTAATAATTTATATTAATATTTGAATATTTTTTATTTTTATAATATAAGTTATAAAATAACTGATTATTTTAATTTAGTTATAAAATATAATTAAATTAAATTAAGTTAATTATAATTATAAATATTTTAATATACTAGACTAAGTTTAAATTTTATAGCTTAGCAAATAAATTTTTAAACTTTTATAAACAAAGTTAATAGTTTGAATTAGACTAGAAACAAAATCTATAGATTTTAAATTTTGTTGTCTAAATAAAAAATAAATTGAATGTAAAAAAAAAATTTTATAAAAGTTCAAAATAAAATATAAAAATAAAATATGAATTTTCAAAAGAAGATTAATTTGTTAGAAAATAAACATTATATATAACAGTAATATTATAGAAGATTCTATTATATAAAATATTGCAAATATATTTTTTAGAAGATAAGGCAGCATTAACATCTCTGCATCTAACTTGCAGAATACTTAATTAAAAGAATAATACTAATATAATTAAAACTAAAATAATAAGTAAAACAGTATATATAAAGAAGATTGTAACAAAAAATTAGCTTAACCAAAATTAAAACATTTTTAACAGATACTATAAATCTTAAAAAAACAGAATTAATAGCTATAAATTACAATGTTATTAATAAGTTAAAGTTTTAGTTTTTTTACAATATTAAACTAAAAATAAAATAATATAATAATAGTAATATAGTTACAGATATTTGTAAGAAACATATATGCTTACATTATAGATCAAACTAACTATAAAAAAAGTTTACAAAAAAAATTATATATTATCTACAAATCAATAATTTAAAATTTAATAAATTTAGTTATACTAATTAGTATCAATATATAAAAAGTTATATATATTAAATTAATAGCAATAAAAGCAAAAAATTATCAAATTAGTTAATTTAAAAGAAGAAATAATTATTATAAAAAGTAGATAAAAAACTACAGTAAAATAAAATTAGAAAATTTAATAT
This sequence comes from Cetraspora pellucida, assembly GCA_910591915.1. Classification (NCBI taxonomy): domain Eukaryota; kingdom Fungi; phylum Glomeromycota; class Glomeromycetes; order Diversisporales; family Gigasporaceae; genus Cetraspora; species Cetraspora pellucida. Next base: position 9,030 of record CAJVQA010003044.1, read on the forward strand.
ATAAAATAGTTATAATTTTATCTTAGTTAGTAATAAATGAATAAAATATTATAAATTTAATTATAGAATAAAAAAATATATACAAACACTTACTTGAAAACATATTGCACAGACTATAATGAAAATACAAAGAGGCAAAAAACCCAAATAGTTTGAACAAATAATTCAGAAGACTAATGAAATTATTAAAGATAAGAGTCACATACTGCTTACACCAAACTCCTACACACTTAAAGCCAAACAGGTTAACAAGAAAGACTGGATCTACAATATGAAAACAAAAAGTATAAGGAAAATATCTTTTATAACAAATCAGTATGCAACAATATACCACTGGATAACAACACCAAACAGCACAACTCTACAACCATGTTCTGGATGCAATCTTAACAAAATGCAACTACAAAAAAACAAAGTGCACTTCAACTTATCCTACAGCATACCTTGGACAAATCAAAGTAGACTCTAAACATAATATCAAATATAATACCAAAGAACTAGCAACAATACATTTCAACAATAAGGATAATCAAAAACCTATAACTAAGCCTGCCAACAAGTCGTTTATCAAATCATATCAATGAACCTTCTCTGACATAACCAATATGATATTACCTCAAAAGGCAGCAGAAGACCTTTGGAACCTGTATCAAAATACACCAAAAATGAAATCAACCAATATTAAGTTAGTGACCTATAAACCAAATACAACAGAAAATATGTCAGTCATTTGGGAAAATAACAAATCAAAATGTTAGTTTTGCTTTAACAATTATAGCTGACCAAGCACCAACAAAGCACTATGCACAGCTCTAATATGCATTGCACTTAGCACTCATAAAAACACAAACATAACTATACATACTGACAAAAAACAGTTTATCCAAAAAGCAAAGTCTATTTTAAATACTCTATTCTGGCATAATACTCAGACTTACAAAACTTTACTATGGCCTAGCTGGCTAACACTAAAAGCAATTATCAAACAAAAATCTCAGCAAATCCAGTTTCAGTTCAATAGAACATTGAACATTACAATCAGATCCAATATCACTATATATCACCTTAGCATAAACCACACAGCAATAAGATGTGATATCTTTACTATCAACTGGCACAATGTATGCATTGAGCATGTATCCAGAAGATTTATCTGATACATTAATAATGCATATCATATTGCCATATAGCACATTCAAAATTAAATAAGCACTTGAAATACAATATATAAAAAAATTGACTGAGAAACCTTTCACAACTTCATAAACTTTAATGACAAACCTACTTCCAGATATATACATTCCTCTTATTCAAACCTAAAGGCCTTTAAAATTAAATTCTTTCTTAATAAACTACCTATCCAAATAATACTACATAAATGCAATTCCAAGAAATATAATAACCCAAACTGCCAAAGATGCAAAACCAACCCTGAAACCAATGAACATTGAACACAATGCCATACTAACAATACCAACATTAACTCTATTATTGAAGACACAATTACAAAAATCCTTACCAAACATTACTTCAATACACCACAAAATTTGGAAATCCTTACTTCATTATTAATATTATTGAACACCTATAACAAACAGGAAAACATGATAACTAAAGGCATTATTATCTACATCAAAGCAAGATGATTAACAAGACAATAAACAAAAAGATAAAGCATACAGCAGCTGAAATAATATTGTATAAAATTAGCAAAGCAATACACAAACAAATCTGGATCACCTAATGTCAAAGAACATCTAAAGACCAAAATATACCAAACCAACAATTCTCGAACATCACTACATCTAGTAAACCAACCCAACCCAATACACTAATCTCAGACAACAGTAATGCCAATAACTACATACCTATTAACTACAAAAGTCTACAAGTTGAAAAAAGAATCAGCATCTGAACAGAGAACTTTAAAAATTACAATGCATTACCTAACTCTATAGCAACAATTCAGGACTAAGTGAGGCCTTTGGCTTCTCTTAGCAAAGTTTAAGTTGGGGGTAAATTAGCCCTAGCTTTAGTTTTTCATAGATAGAATATATGTGATATTATACTTTGTAACATACCAATATATAAATTTCAATAAAGAAAACTGAGGCAAGACCTTACTTTTTTTAAAAAAAAAAAAAAAAAGAATAAAAAAATATAAATATAATATTATATTAAATAACTATAACATAAAGTAATATAATAATATAAATAAAATATATTTTTTTTTAATATTAATAATAAGGCCATATCTCTATTTTTATTGAATATTTATTTGAAATTTTACATAAAGTATAAATTTACTATTGAAAATATTATAAAAAGAGTAGAAACTTAGACTAGTTTATCTGTAACCTAAATTAACAAAAATGACCAAGGCTTATCTAGATTTGGTTGTTAGTGATTATATATGAAAAATTAGTTTGGTATTTGATCTATTGTATATACCAGAAGTTAATTTTAGAATAAATTAAATTAGAAAAAAAATTAAGATAAATGAATATAAATAAAATATAAAAATTGTAACAACAATATAAGTTAATAAAAACAAATTTACAAATTAGTATTACAAAAATATATATATTAATCTATTAATATTTATATATATATTAATCTATTAATATTTATATATATATATTTAATTTAGTTTATTTTTTTATAAAAAATATTATTAGTTTAATGATATCTAATTGCAAAATAATAATTTGATATTTTTTTAAATAGTTTTAATTTTTTATATAAAGAATTATATATAGATATTTAAAAAAAAAACAGATATATAATATTAGTTATAAAATAAACAAGATTAATATTATATAAATTTTATACAAAAAATTTAATAAAATAAAATTAACAAAATCAATTAAATCAAAAAAACATATGCTTAAACTGATTTAAACTAACTTAAAATTAATAATATTATTGAAATTAAGTAATAAATATAATAAATAAAATAAAACTATTAATTATTTATTTTTTTAAGATAATAAAAATAATAATAAAAATTTTATATATTAATAAAAATAAAAAAACTATTATTTTTTTAACAAGTTGTATCCTTATTCGAAGATTTATAAATAATAAAAAATCTTATATGTTTTTATATTTTTGAACATAATATATAAAAGTAAGTCAACAAAAAAAGTACAAATTATTTTTAGTAAAATTTTTTAATTTTTAAATTAAAATATTTCAATAATTATACAAGTTGAACAAATAAATAAAAAGTAAATAATAGGTAAATAATGAAATAAAATCTTTTATTATTCTATTTTATATTTACTAAATAATAATGATATGAAAGCAACATAACAATAAAATAACAATAAAATAACAAGATGTTTATTAATATTGGTAACATAATAATAATATATTAGAAAAATACTAATCCATTTTTATTATTTTATTTTTAACTACAAAAACTATAAATAAAATAATAAAACTATTTCATTATTTTGCTAATACATATGTTATCATTATATTATCAAAATTAACAAATCTCCTGTTATTTTACTGTTATTCTGCTGTTATACTTGCTGCTATTATACAACCATTATTTGGCAGATATAAGGTAAAATAATAAAAGATTTTTATTTTATTATTTACCTATTATTCATTCTTTATTTATTGTTTAACCTGTATTGTTTAATCAATTTAATAAAATTGGTTTTATTTTGATTTTAAAATTATATAAAATTAAAATAAAAAAAATTTATTAAATTTGATCAAATAGTTATTAAGATATTTAAGTTCAAAGTTAAGAAAACTTTTACTTAGAAAAAATTGGTCTCCTTTCTATTGACTTCCAACTAATTTGCTTAAAAGTATGTACGATTTGCAAGTATTTAGGTTACAAAAATAAGTTAAATTCTTTTGCCTGAATTATGTGTCTATATCGATATCTTTTAGCAGTATTATAACGCAATTGATAACTACAAAATGAAATTACCAAATTAATCAGTTCAGTAATTCAGAGAAAAATTAAACATTTTAAACCAATTTATTTTAATACTATCAAATCCAAGAAAAAAAAAATACAGTATATTGTTTTATCATATTAATATTTGGTATATAGTATGTTTTCAACAAATTGCTTTAAGAACTTCAAGATTAGCTTTTTAAAAATGTTTCTTGATAAAATGTACTATTGATTTTAAAAATCGTATAATAACCAATTACAAAAAATTTCACTATAGCTTATATCGAGAGAGTACTATATGAGTGCTGCAGAGCGAAAAGCTGGAAGTGAATATTTAAATTTTCATCATGGCGAGTTTAGCCCATTTAGTCCTGTGAATTCTGATGTTACGTGATTAATAATGTATATAATCAGTGTCCTAGTCGTTTAGTAAAATTTCGTACGAACATATTGTTATTGTTACTGAACTATCAAAACATTGTTTATCGGTACGTAATATCGAAGTTCTTCAAGGACTAAATTCGCCATGATGAGAGCTTAAATATTCACTTCCTGCTTTTCGTTCCGCAGCACTCATATGTATTTCACTATATCGAGTTGAAGTTTAATAATTCCATAATTCAAAAATTTTCATTATATCAGAATTTTCACTATATCAAGAGTTCATTAGAACGAGAGTGTGTTGTAATTAGTTTGTATAGTCTTATTAATTTATTGTTTAATAAAAAATTATCTTTTAGTAGGCTTGAAAAATTTGGATCTTATTCATATTAAATAATCGATTAAATATTTAATCACAAGTGTTTGGCTCATTGTTGACTACAACTTACAAAGAAGTTAATTTATATAGTGGGTTTTTTTACAAGACTTTCCGTGTCATGTACCGTGTTTTTAAAGAACAATTATCACGGTTGTATTTTTTGCAATTAATTTGTTTTTTTTTTTGCATTAAATAAATCACAAGAACTCTTGATTTGTTATGCAATTTTTGATATTGCACTGCCATTGAATAAACCAGATTTCATTATTTAAAACTGTATATATTTGAATGAAAACTATATCGATATCAATATCGGTATAGTATCTATACTTATGCACATTTGATAGATTAGATGTGATAACCAGGTTAGGACTATATATGTACGTACTTACGTGTACGTACAAAAAAAAAAAAATGCCACCACAAAATTTTGTCATTCTTGGAGGTGGCATCTCTGGTTTAACAGCTGCATGGTATTTAGCTCGTAATGCGCCCTCCTCAACAAAAATCACATTGTTAGAAGCATCAGATAGATTTGGTGGATGGATACGAAGTACACGTGTTGGAGAAGAAAGGATACTTTTTGAACAAGGCCCCAGAACCTTGAGACCTAGTGGATTAGGTGCAGGTGTTATACTGGATATGGTAAAAAAAAAATAAAAAACCAATTAGTATTTGTAACCAAAAAACTTCTATTTACATTTTATAAATTTTGCTAATTTTGTGCATATGTATGTAATTTGGACGATTATAAAAAAAAAAATTAAGGCTGCAAAATTGAATCTAACAGGATTCATTCATGCAGTTGGTAAATCTGAACCAGCTGCCAGAAACCGTTACCTATATTACCCAGATCACCTCGTTCAACTTCCAGGAGGCAACTTACTTCCAGGCTTAAAAAGTGTTGTACAGAATAAATTTATATTATCCTCACTATATTCAGTATTACGTGAACCATTTATCAAACCATTTAAAAATTTGGATGATGAAAGTATTCATAATTTTATTACAAGAAGATTTAATTCAACATTGGCTGATACATTGATAAGTGCACTCGTACATGGAATTTACGCTGGTGATGTAAGAAAACTTTCGATCAAGTCCACGTTTAAACGAATATTTGATATGGAACAGATTTATGGATCGGTAATTAAAGGTACAATTAACAGCAAAAACTTGCCTACACTTTCTCAGAAAGATCAAAGTTGGTTGAATTCACTTTGTGAAGAGAACAAAGATCTTTTCGCATTGATGATCACTACGAGTCTTTATTCTTTTGCAAATGGTATTGAACAATTGGTGCACGCTATTGTTAATGACTTGGAAGCTAGAGAAAATGTAACTATAAAGACGTCACATCATGTAAAAGAACTGAAATTTGGTAAGGATATCGAGGTAAGCACACTTAAATGAGAAAATGTATACTTTTCTATTAAATAAGGAAATGCTTCTAATTATTTGCAATTTTCTTAGGTCTATACAAATGATATGTCATTCAATGCAGATCATATTATTAGTACTATTCCATCACACGAGTTAGCAAATCTTCTTCCTGAGCTTCCATATCTAACACATAATCCTTCAGTAACAGTTGCAGTTGTAAACATTGCATATGGCCGACCAAATTTACTGCCAGTCAAAGGATTTGGTTATTTAATTCCACACATAACACCAAACAATCCGTATCATGTCCTTGGTGTAGTATTCGATTCTGATGCCATGCCACATCAAGATTATAAAAAAGATAAGTACACAAAACTTACAATAATGATGGGAGGACATTATTATAATGATCTTTCAGAAAATGATTATCCAAATAAAGATGAATTGTTAAGTCAAGCAATTGAAACAATAGAGAAACACTTAGGAATATATTCAACCCCATTGCAATGCATGGCACAAATTCATAAGAAATGTATACCACAATATTATATTGGGCATTATTCCAGAATGAGAGAATTACATTATGCGATTAAGAAAAAATATGGGAAAAGATTGAGCGTTGGGGGAGCGAGTTATTTTGGTGTTAGCATTAATGATTGTGTTGCTAATTCTGCAAGGTTGGCGCTCGATTTGCTTGGAAATGATGATGAAAAAGCAATTATTACTGGATTAGAAAGAGTTGAAGTAGAATGAATTAAACAAAATCAATGGAAAATTTACAGTTCATTGGAATAGTTGCAGTAAATAATTTAAATCATCTAGGTCTAAGAATTGAAAGATATTTTACATGGGACCTTAAAAGATGTCTGTTAGACTATGCTTTTAAATTTTTAATTTCTTTCAAAAATTGTTGAATTTAATTATACTACACTAAAAAATAATAAAATATTAAACCAATTACTTTTGCATTTCACAATTCGAAAAATTAAATCATTAATTTTATAGGTTTATGTCACAAAAAAATTAACGCTAGAACGTATCGTATTTTCGCGTAATAACACCTGTGGACGTTATTTAGAAAATCACGCTACCTGAAAATGACGTGCGCAGTTTCAAAATAACGCCCAAACAATAACGCGCACTCATATAAAAAGCGGCTTCTCCACTCAGTGTCGATTAATAATTAGATGTAACAGGCAGTATAATAATATGCTGCTACAATAAGAAATTAAAGTATTTCAAATACTCTTATTGACAAATAACTATTATACTTACCAGCTAAACCGGTTTGGATAATCTATCGGTTTAGCGTTATTTTTGAAGAAGAAATTTTATCTTTGTCTCAAAATAATAGTACATGTTATGATTATAATCCCGCACCAATTTATTATAATCATAGCATTTGCTAGTGGTATTGTAAATAATTTTTTATATGTTGCGCAGATTGACGTTATTACGCGAAAATACGATAAATAACAAAATACAATATATGTATTATCTAATCGAAATTACAATAATGTTGACAAAGGAATGATATTTTAAGTTATAGTGTGTTTAAATCTGATGTCCTAAAATTGTGTAATTTTTAAATATATCGACTGAAATTATCCTAATATTGTAAAACGTTTAAAATACCATCTATGTATAGTAACTTTTTCAGGAAGCTTGGAATGCATAACGTCCCAGGGAATATCACATGAAGGCTAAAATGTATAGTATCTCAATTTTATACACATTTAAAAAAGAGAAAATAACATAATATTATTTTCAGTATAGTCTAGAAATTTGATGTAAAATTTCCGGGTACTTCATTCGGATGATAATTAGATGATATGGTAATTTACTAATTAACATCTAATTTTCCGACTTTTAACTACAGTGAAATTTATGTCAGCTACTAAAAATTGATCCAAACTTCTTGTGGAAACAACGCCCTCATAACCTTCCAGTGTTCAAATGCTGATAACCGTTGTAATTTGTCTAAAGGATTATGCTCGTCAGTAATAATATCTGTGACATTTCGATAGTTCCATAAGTTGATTTGCCAATTAAGAAAATTCCCAAGCGCATATTCTCTACTTGCGCTACCTAAAAAGTCAGCTTGTGTTGCTATGTTGAAGTTGATATAATTTGAAGATGCAAAAAAAACCTTTACAGAACGATAAAGACGTTTAAATTAAATTTTTGACTCAAGAATAATTATGAAATGATGTAAATATCAGTAATAGTACCATGTTTTGACAAGGCACAGGACCTTCTCGTGGACCTTCTCTAAAACACTTTACATATGGAAAAACGGCCTTTATTGTGTTTGCTACTAACGCTAAGCTTTCGGCATGCGGCCACTGTTCAGAACTAACAAAATTCTAGATAAAAAGAATAGAAGAAAAAAGTTAATAAAGTTTGAATAAACAGTAAAAGAGAATACATTTATATGTCCGCTATTAAATACCAGCGCTAAAACGCCATTTGCCTTAAGTATTCTCTTAATTTGTTCCAAAGCTTCAATCGAAAATAAAGCTGATGGTACTGATCCTCCAGTAAATACATCATGTAATACATAATCATATGTTTGAGCTTCCGCATTATTAATGAATTTACGACCATCCTGAAGATATATTTTATGCTCACGCTTCAGATTAAAATAATTTATCGCAAAATCATAAACCACTGGATCAAGTTCAACCACGTCCAATTCAACATTATGAGCTTGTAGTGATGCTGTTAATACACCAATACCAAGACCGCTAAAATAAAAATTAAAAATTGATTAAGTTCAATGGCACTAAGTATTAAGAGATGATTTGACTTAGGGCTTACATCTGTAAAGCTCTTTCGTGTTTATGCGAAACTCCCCTTTCAACCAGACGGACAGCTAAAAGTAAGCAATTATAATAAATTATCAATATCGATTTCATATTGAATATGTATTTGATATCTTTATTTTTTATTTTTTAATATATATATGTGTGTGTGTTTTTTTTTACCTTCCATCAAATAGAAGCATCCATATATAGAATCCCAGCTCTCTTTAAATACTCCTCCTAACAAAGAGTGTCCAGCACGTAATACACGAATGTTGCGAGGTTTGATTTCTTCTACAACTTCGATCCAACCAGTTATAGATTCATTGCGTGAGAGGATATTATATTCTATATTGTTAACTACTGTGTTCTTTAAAAAAGACAAATTTCTTTTTTTATGTTATTTCATAGACTTAATAGCAGATAAAAAAAATATTTTAAACCATAAACAAACCTGAATTATAGAGACATTACAATGAGAATTAAAATTTGCATTATAAATAGTCATGATTATAATAAGAATTTGGGGCAATAGTTCTATGCTTATAAAAAGTAACCAAGAACGTAAGGAAGCTTTAAGAGTAGTTTTACGTCTCTGACTAGCGTCTTCTTCCAAACTTAATTCACCATAAATACACCATAAAAGCTTGAATACTGTTCCAACAAGTGCCAACAATAAACCAGAAAAATACAGTCGACGGCAAGATCTACCCCTTGTCATAACACTATACAGAACATAAATTAAAGTTGTGATGATAGTGAAATGTATTATTACATAAAGCATCCATCTAAAAATTGGACGACGTTGTTCTTTGGATAATCTTGCACAAGCCATGACATTAAGAAACCCAATCGAAAACATTATCGGATAAGCTAAGCCGAACTGAGTTATATGTGGACCTAAATAAGGACCTAGTAATTCGCTAAGATGAAATAACGCCCTAACAATTATCGGGGATAAAGCAAACAATATTCCACACCAATCAATTCCAGTTATTAATGCACTAGTTATTTCGTTATCTCTAGTTATTTGAGATAGCGATTTCGTTTTTATAATAAATCCAATCCCAACTAGAATTCCAAAAGCTAAACTCGATAAAGCAACCTCATCAAAATATATCGCGGAAAACACATTACCATAAACAGGTTCAACATAATTAGGAGAAACTTGAAGAATAACGGATGTAAGAATTGGAGTTATAATTAAGAAAGTTGCACGAGAAAGGGTACAAAGATGAGTTATTGAAGTTATTGTATCATCCCTTTTTTGTTGCTTATACAATAGATTTTGATTGCTTGAGGACGAAGACGATTGTTGTTTACGACGGCGTGGCATTACAGGTATGAAAATTATGATAGAAGATTTAAAAGATAAAATTGAAAGGATTGTAGATTATTTATTCATATAAGTAACGATCATCTTACAATATCAAGTAAATTTCTAAATAGGATAAATCTAACGAAAATAGCTACGTACGTACGTACGTACATAACAAGTACTATCTGCTATATTGTGTTTCATTCTTTTATACGTACGTAAAACAACAAGCATACATATCGATATGTGTACGTATGTAAAACATCTTACATAAAAAGTAATATGTGCATAAACTAATGTGAAACTGGTACGTATAGATTATCATTCTTATGTTTTATATTAAAAAATCAAAAAAAAAGGGATATAGTGGAGACCGTAAATACCTATAGCTGATAGTGTATTAATTAATGATGGGACATATGGCAACTTACAAAAATGTTCAATGAGTACAAAAACTTACGCAGTGTTGACAATTTTTTTGGCTTTGGTCGGTCAATTGAAAATACCCAATGGTCAATGCCAAACTTTGGCTAACAATTTCTAACCAACCATATCATTATGTAGTTACAATAGTATAACAAGGGAGTATCGCACTAGACCAGTGAGTTTTAATATGATGAAAAAGGTATGTTTTTGTTAATAAATCGGGTTTCAGTTTGGTTTTTTGTGGGTTGGAAAAGTTATGATACTTAAACAATTAGGTAGCTGAGCGACGTAGTTGCGCTAAAACCAGGAACGAAGTGCTTTATTTAGGATGAGTGAATAACATCAGCAAGTTGTTTTTTTTTATAAACTCTATAAAGTTACATAAAAAATTATATACCGATACAGTATTATTATGGTTCGAGCTTTTTCCTTTAATTTGATTGACCAATTTTCACGTGTAGATCTACAAACTTGACCAATCAAACCAACTTCTGTATGTAAAATCAGACTTTTACGCGTAATAGTAATTGTTTTACTTTTATCAAAATTATATTTTTTTTACACCTTTTTAACGTGCTTATACTTTTTATTCTTGTTATATTTTTGTTTATTTACTTTTATCCTTTCCCTCCTAAAAATAAAGAGAAACACGAAGTTTGCGTGCACTCCCGGAAACTTAATTGGAAAAATGGTAAAAAGGTTAGTATTTTTATATATTGTTTGGAGTGAGTAAGATAGTTAGAAAAGGAACTGGAAGCACGTCGCGGCCAC
>CAJVQA010003045.1:0-20413 GCA_910591915.1 Cetraspora pellucida
AAATAAAAATATAAAATTTTTGAGCACTTTAGGTTATTTTCTGAGCACTATACTTATTTCGAAATAAAATGATAAACGTTTTTATCTTGAAATAAAAATATAAAATTTTTGAGCACTTTAGGTTATTTTCTGAGCACTATACTTATTTCGAAATAAAATGATAAACAAATATTTTATTTGTATCTGATGACATTATACAATAAATATTTATAATTTGATAAATTATATTTAGTTAAATTATTAATATATTATGATAATTGATTATTAAATATTCAGTGTTTATTAATGTTAATTTTATTATATATTAATTAACTTTTCAAAAAAAAATCAAAAACTATTACGATCAAAAAATATAAATTTAATGTCTGATTTAAATCATCCTATTTGGACCCAGTTTGCATCTAATGATGCTAATAATTCTATAATTTGTTTAGAATGTAGTCATTATTATTCATCAACACCAAGAGTAACAACATTAAAGAATCATTTTATTGTTAAACATCCCGAAATATGGGAACGTATCAGAAAAAACAAAAAGAATGGAGGTTATAAAGGCAAAAATAAGCAAAAATATATCCAAGAACAACAAGAAGAAGCTTCTAATTCTTCAAGTGTCAATGTTGAATCCAATCATGAAAATGAAGAAAATTTTCAGATTGAAAATAATGATATTAATATTTCCGAAAGTATAGAAAATATTGAAGGTCAGATTATTCGAAAAGATAATTCTAATTTAAATAATGGTTTTAGTATAGTTAAAAATATCAAAAGTATTGAAGTTGTGAATAATAAAAATTTTGAAATTGAAATTAAAGATAATAAGATTAAAATTAATGGAAAATGTAAAATTGAATTTAAATGATTTTTTTTTATTTTTAATTCATCAAGTTTTTTTTTACATTTATATTTTTTTTAATCAATCATTTATTTTATTATTTTTTTTATTTCTTTATAACAATATTAAATAATTATTATTTTTATAAGATTAATTTTTTTTATTATTTATTAAATAAATTTTGTTATTATTAATTTAAAATCGTTATAAATAAACTTATATTTTTTTTGTTTAAAAATATCGTAAAATGTCAAATGAACCAGAAAAAATTCCTTTAATTGTATATGATTATGAGAAAACTGAATATGTAAGTAAAATTACTGAATATTGCATATTTAATGTACTCGAGGTATAAGTTACGCTGGTAGGAATGAGATTCGTGAATGGGTTCCCTGCGAATAATCGCCTATTGTAAACCTCTTGAGTTTGGTTAAGATGATATGGATGGCATAAGTTTTAATCATAAGCATGATGATGATATGATGTATTCATAAATATTTTTTTTATTTTTTCTAGGAAATCAAATTTACCGAAGAATGTAAAAAATATGTAAAAGAAATTATAACAATATTAGAAAATACAAAAGGAGTTGTTTTTGATAAAGAATATGATATTGAATCTATTAATAATGATAGAGACAAAGATATTTTTGTATCTTATAAAGATTTTAAAATTATTGTTCGTTGTAAATATAGAAACTTAAAAAACATAGGGTATAATGAAATTGGTGATTTTGATTCTCTTATAACAACATATCATAAAGATCATATAAGTTTTATGGTTACGAATAAGAAATATTCTAAGAATGCCAGAACTGAAGCAAAAAACATGAATATTATTTTATGTCAAACAAGTAATTTGATTAAGAATATAAAAAAAGAAATCAAATTACGAAAAAAAATGGTTGATGAAAAAAAGAAAGTTTCTAATGAAGTTATGGTTGAAGTAACGAATGAATGAGTTTTTGTATAGTTTAAATAAAATAATTATTGAATAAAATAATCTTAATTGTTGATTTTAAATTATTTTTATTTTATTTTTTTTTTGTTTATTTAAAAATTCCAAATTATTGGAAGACAGTTTGATTGTGTTGGATCATTATTTTTTTCATCTTGAGCCAATGGTTTTACTTCTTTTATTAATTCTGTTAATAATATTTGTTGTTGATCCCAGGTTGTTCCACGATATTCTAAAGAAGATATTTTTTCTTTTAATTCTTCTTTTTCTTTTGGAAATGTTAATATTAACCAGCCCAATTCTGTTTGTACTTGAATTACTTTTTTTATATTGTTTTCCTTTAAAAGTTTTTCTTTTGAAGTTGTTAGGTCTTGAAATGTTTCCAAGTATTGCAAAGTTTTTCTAAATAATTGATTTGTCATTTTTATTTGATATTGAAAAAATAAAAATCCAAAAGATTATTATAACTTGATTTAAATAAATTATAATTATTAATTTGAAATTAGTAATATTATAAACTGAGTTAATAATTATTAAGTTATAAATATATTAAAAATATCAAATAGAAAAATATATAAAAATGTTATTAAGAAATAATAAAGTAAGTGATAATATATTAAGAATTTTATTATTCGAATTTATGTTAATATTTTTTTTTCTTAGATCGTCAAATATTATAATCATCGAGAAGAATGTTTGAAATACAGAAATAATATTGCTCAATATTTAAAAATGAATGATTATGAAATTGATCAAGGTTTTATTACGAAACAAATATGTGATGATAGAGACAAAGATTTATTAGTTTATAAAGATAACTTTGATTTTCTTATTCGATGTAAAAATAGAAGATTTAAAGTAATTAGATATGATGATGTTGGTTGTGTTCATTCTAGAGCTATATTGAATGATGTTCAAGGAGTTATTGTGACAACAACTGATTATTCTATTAATGCAAAACAATATGCTAATGATGCTAAAATTATTTTAACACATACAAATAATTTAGTTAAAAAATTGAATTTGCATATTGAAAGAAATTTTTTTTATGATTCAGATTAATAATTTGTTTTATTAATAAAATTTAAATATTAAATTAATAATTTAAAATTTTATAAAATTAACATTGCTTTATATGAAAAAGAATAAAAAAAAATGAAAAGAAAAAATAATGAACAGATTCAAATTAATAAAAAGATTAAACTTGAATTTTCACATTTACCAATAGAAATTGTTGAAGAAATAATAAAATATTATACACTTGAAACATATGATGAATTATTAGAAAATCATAATCAAAACAAAATAAATTCAAAATATAAAGAAAATTTCGATATTCTACGTTTAGTAAATAAAGATTTTAAATATATCTTTGAAAAATATTTTATTTCTTTATTTTCTTTACAATTCCATAAAGAAATTATTATTGATAATTATAAATTATTATTAAAATTTATTGAATTACATATTGATACTCATGACTTTACAAAAGTCTTTAATTTTTTCTATGAAAAACAAGTAAAATCTTTAACTTTTTGGGAAATTTTAATATTGAATGGATGTTTAATCGATTCAGAATATTATAATATAACAGAATTTTTTATACATATTAAATGTTTTCATTATTTTAACATAAATTCTCCAAATAAAATGTATGTTAAAAATGTTTGGTGTGGTTGTGATCGTATATTAACTAAAAAATTTGATGTTTATTCTGGGTTTTTAGAATCACAGATACAATATGAAAACCCTGATCAACTTATTGATTTTTATTATGAAACTTGGTGTGAAAATAGTTGTTTTGATAATTATTAGTTTTAGTATAATTATTATTTAGATATAAAAATATTTTTAATTTAATTAGTATCTGAAAAAAATAATTTAATGTTTGATTTGTAAAATAAAATTAATAATTAATAATATTAATTAATAAATTTTAATATTCTAATTTGTAATATTAGAAGTAATAAATTGTTATAAATAAATGAAATTTTATCGAAAATAAAAAAATAAAATTATCAATGAAAATGAATAATAAAAAAAATAAATTTGTTGATGAAACAATTAAAGAAAAAGATTTAATTTTTGACTTTACAGAAGAATTTTCGAATGTAAGTTTACTGAGTTGTTTTGTTATAAGTAACGCTGCTCTAGTAGGATGATATTTGTACTGTTTTCATGGCATTTGGATGAAAGGGTGTAAAACAAAATTACTCATGTTTTTTTAGTTTTCTTCAGAAAAAAAAAATAAACAAGATAATAAAAAAAGTAAACAAAGCATTGAAATAATTAAAGAAAGAAATTCAATCTTTGATTTTTCTGGCGAATTTTCAATTGTAAGTTTACTGAGTTATTTTTGTTATAAGTAATGCTGCTTTAGTAAGATGAAGTGTATCCGGGTTCATGGTGCATGGATGAAAGAGTGT
This sequence comes from Cetraspora pellucida, assembly GCA_910591915.1. Classification (NCBI taxonomy): domain Eukaryota; kingdom Fungi; phylum Glomeromycota; class Glomeromycetes; order Diversisporales; family Gigasporaceae; genus Cetraspora; species Cetraspora pellucida. The sequence goes on from CAJVQA010003045.1 coordinate 4,219, forward strand.
AAAACAAGAATACTCATATTTTTTTTTAGCTTTCTTTAGAGGAAAAGAACCAAACGTATCTTTTATTAATCAAATATCTATTGAATAATAATAAAATTAATATTTACAAGATCGAAAATGATATTTTAATTGGTAACTATAAGAATCTTGATTTTAATATTAAGTGTTTATTCAAACAAGAATGTTATATGATTATGGAGAATGAGGTTAGAAGATTTGAAAAGGAATGTGATAAAAAAAGAATTGGTTTTTTAGTATCTAATGTTTATTTTTCTAACAAAGCTATTGAAATAGTTGAAAATAATGATAGGATTTATTTATGTTGCGAGAATGATATAGTTGATGTTATCAAAAAGGTTGAAAAACATAAGTGTTATAGTATAAAAAATAGGATGGAAGATATTGAACATCTTGAGTTTATTAATGAAACACAAAAGGAATTGATTAGTCGTCAAGATTGTATTAATGGATTGCAAAAAGAATTGATTGAACGACAGGTTTTATTAATAGCAAAATTAAAAGAATAATAATGTAATTAACATTTTTATTTATAAATATATTAATAAAATTAATTTTAATATTACAAATTAAATTATTAATAAAAATAGTATAAATGAATATCGAAATAAACTAGAAACAATTAAATTCAAAAAAAAAAAAAAATAACAAATTTAACATAATATAAATTTTAAATTTTTACAAAATAGATTATCAAAATTATAATAATAATTATAAACAAAATGATTTTTATATTTTTTATTCCCTTTTTAACAATTCTATCAATTTTTTTTATTCCATTTTTAATTCCAATAATGGTTTTAATATTTGTTTTTTCAATAGTTTTTATAATTCTTTTTTTTGTTTTCTCATTAATAGCAATAATATTTACAATTTTTATTCCATTTATGTATTTTTTAAATTTTCAAAATATTACTGATGGAAATTACATTGATATAAATTATACTGAAAATTGGGTTAATAATCAAGTTTAAAAATTTTTAATTATTATATTTTTATCAAACTAAATTTATTTATTAAATATAATTTTATTATATAAAAAACTTAATAAAATATTTAAATATATTTAATTAAAGAAAAAAAATAATAGTTGTTAAAAAAAATTAAGATGTATCCATTGAATTTTCATTACATCTAAAACTATTATAAATACGATATGTTTCATTATCATTAGTAGCAGCATGAATCATAGTAGCTATTTTATTATCACCATGCCAGATTTCATATTTTTGAGGAAATTTTAATTGATATATCATTCGACCAGATAATTCTTCATTAGTAGTTATATTACGACAAGTGATAGTTGAATAATCCAATTGAATTTGAGATGAAACAAAGGCAATATTTGCTTGATATTCGATAGTATTTAAATTCATTATTTTAATTGTATCAATTATCATTTTGAATGGAAGACCATGAAATTTTATTTCTTTTTGCTGAGGTTGAACTTTAAATTCGATACTTGTTTCAAGTGTTATTTCCTATAATATAATTAAAAATAAGAATATTTTTTTTTATAATTTATTTTTTTTTTACTTACGTTAGAATTTTGCAAAAAATGCATTGAGTAAAGCTGAAGTGTATTTGGATTATTGTTATTCATTTTTATTTATTTTATTATAATTTAAACAAGATAAATAATACAAATTAAACTAAAATTTTATAGTGATGTTTTTATATTTTTTTAGATAACATTGTATTATACGAAAAAAATATCAGAACTAAGATTTTACTTGTATTAATTAATAATTAAAAACATTTTTAATAATAAACTTTTATATTTTTAAAATTATTTTTAGATTGAGTTTTATTTATAATATTGTTGATTATATAAGATAATAATTTTATTTAATATTTAAAATAAATATATAAAAAAAAAAAATAAAATATTTTCTAAATAACGTAGAAAATAAAAAAAAAAAAAGAAAAAAAACTTTTCTAATAACTTAGAAAATAAAAAAAAAACAAAAAAAAAAAATGAAACATGATTAAATCATAAAAATATATATTTTAAGAAAAAAAAATTCAAAATTATTTGAAAAAACCTAATTAATCAGATAATTCTTCATCTAAACAATTAGCAAATTCCAATGCCAATTCTTCACTTTCACCTTTAAAATAAGTTTAATGGTTAATATTTATTATAAATTAAGTTCAGTTTAGATTTTTAAATAAACAGGATTAAAATACTTACTATTATTTAAATTAATATATGAATATAATTAAAAAAAACTAAAAATTTATTAATAATATTTACATACCGTTCTCTTCTTTCTCTTTCTTCTAACTGAGCACGCACACGTTCTTCATTTCTTATTTGTTCTCTTTCTCTTTCACGTCTTTCTCTTTCTTCATTTAACACATCTCTTTTTTTAAGATTGTAAATAAAAAAAGTATCTTTGTTTTTACATAATATTGTACAGAATTTATTAGCATTTTTTCGTCTATTAGAATTTGTATCATAATGTAAATGGTATTCGCAACCATGTTGTAAAGGAAATATATTTGAACCAGGCATAGGTGTTTCATTTTGATTATTTGTTTTGTCATAAAAAATAATTCCAGGAGGAATACTAATTCTTGAATTTAACTTTATAAAAGAGAGTTGAGCTAATTTTGGTCTTATAGTTTCAATTTTAATTTGGAACGACACACCAGAAAATTCTTGTTTGTCATAATCATATACAAGTCTATTATTTTCATTGTACATAAATTTCAAAGAACCATCTGGTGGTGTTCTCAACATTGGTGTAAAATCGTAAATTTTAGAATCCCAAAAAAATGTATGTTCCATTTTAATATTTTATAAAGATTTATTTTACTTAACAATTTTTGGGGGTATTTTATAACTGGAAATATTAATAATAAACTAATTTAAATATTATTAATATAAAAATTTATTATTAACGTTTCTAATTATAAAAACACCCCAAAGTTTGTTTTGTTTATTCAGTCTGATAATTCAAAAAAATGTAACGCAATACAAAATTTCTGTAGTAACATAAATTAAGATTATCAGAATAAGACGAAAAAAGATTCTTGTTAAACATACTTTTTTAAACCAAATAATAATATTTTTATTATATTATTTATGAAATACAAATATAAAAAAGACCAATTAAATTTATTTATCATAAGCTTTACAGCTTTATTTATTTATTATTCATTTATTTGTTTTATCAATATCATCAATTATCATATTATCAGTATTATCATTATTATCATTTGTATTTGTATTGGGATTTATCATATAGAAATGCAATCCGTTTCATAACATCTTTGGTCTTAAAATAATAATCATCTAAAGAAAAATACATCATATTAAAACGGATTCCATTTCTTTTTATCATATTATTCAAATTATTATAGTATTTAAAAAGATGGAGATAAAATACTTACAATATTCTTACTAGCGATGTTTTTATGTTCATCTTTAACAAAAAGACCAGTGTAAAAATACAAAAACATACAAAAAATACAGAAAATACAAAATAAAAAAAACATTGTAATGGAAAATATAAATATCCATAGTTTTTGATTATTTTCGATAATGGTTTTGTAAAAATTTGTATTTTCTTGTATGATAATAACTTGCTTAGTGTTTGGAGACATATCTAAAGAGAAAAAAAATGATAATAAGACAAAGAAACATTATTAAAATTCAATAGATACATACTTTAAATCTTAATTGGGACTCCCAAAAAATTAATATTTTACGAATCAAACATTTATATATATTTTTTTTTATATGTAATATATAAAATGTTTAAATTAATAATTTAAATATAAATAAGATTATAAAACATTTATGCATAAAACAAATATGATAATTTTTAAGAGATAAACAAATTTATTATAGAATTAATTTTGATTTAAAACATCGCATAATACATCGAGTTCTTTTTTATCTAATTCTTTTTCGATATAAAAATTTAATCTATGTTTAAAATTTGATTGGTTACATAAGATAATATTATATCTGGAAGCATATTTTGTTGCTTTTTTGGAATAATTAAGATTGGTTATGATAAAACCCTGTACTTCATAATAATTAGATTCTATCGCTGTTCTTTGAACATCATTGAATCCAATATTTCTTTTATTTCTGAATTTACAAGATATTAGACTTTCTATATCTTCTTTTTCAACCAATATGTTTTTATCTTGATCATCAAAAATTTTTTCTGTAATAAAATTTTCATTTATATCATAATCATCTTCATATAGAGAATCAACGATTTTATTTTTGAATCCTAAACAAGGATTTATTTGTTTTGAATCAAGATCCTAAAATAAAATATATGTTTAGTATTTCATGTATCACAATGCTTATAATTGGTAACTTTCCACCGTACTCATCCCTGTAATTATATATACAGATCTACATAGGCGATTCTCTGCCGGTAGACAAAGTCCCGACAGCCGCAGAGCTCACTCAACCACAGCGTGACTTACATCTGTATATACATTCAACATTACTCCACTAAGTAAATTAATTACCTTATCAGATTTAATGATCATATCCATGATTTTTTTTTATTTTAATTTGAACGACAATAAAAGTTTTTATATTAGATTATGATTAATAATACAAATATTTATTATTAATAAATTACGAATATTTTAAAGTATAAAAATACCCCAAAGATTTGGTTTGTTTATTATCAATCTAAAATTATTTTGGATTATTTTTAAAGTTAGTTGTAAAAAAAAAACGTGTTTGTAAAAAAAAAATAATAAAATGACAAAATTTTGGAATAATACACTTCACTCGCTATTAAAAACTAAATCTGAAGATAATATGTCAAAAAATCAACTTTTATTACAGATTGAACAGTTAAAGGCATCTCTTGAAGAACAAAAACGAGAAAATGCTTTTTTAAAAGAATCACATGCTAATGAAGTTAGTTTTTATAGAGAATTGATTAATACAAAAACAAATGAAAATAATAATATAATTAAGAAACATGAAAATGAAATTGAACGAATTGAAAATATAAATAAAAAACATGAATATAAATATAATGAAAGATTGAAAGAAAAGGATGAGATTTATGAACGTGAAAGAGAAGAAATGGAGAGAATTTATAAACATGAAAGAGAAGTAAGAGAAAGAACTCATAAACGGTAATAAATATTTTATTATTAGTTTGTTTAATAATCTTAATTTATTAATTTATTTTTATCAAACTAAATTTTAAGCGAGGTAGAACTTATGCAACAAAATATTAATATATTAGAACAAAAAATTAATGATTTACAAGCATGAATCAATAATAATAATTTAAGATATAATATTTGCAATAATGAAGAAGATTTTAGATCAATTATTATTTTATTTATTATTTATTATTTTTTTATATATTTTAAAATATATTATTATTATTATCATTAAATAAAATATATTTATTACATCTGAATTATCTCCAAAGTTTTTTATTTATCAATTTTAAAAAATCAATAATTGATTTTTTATATTTTCCAAGAATAAACATAGTGATAATTGTTGAGATATAAGGCATATTATGATTTAAAAAATAAAAAACATATTCGTTATCTTTAAAAACAATAAAAAACATAAAAGAAGTAAAAATAGTTATTAATAATAAAATCATATTATCTTTTCTTTCAATTATTTTTAATAATAATTCATCTCTTCTTTCTCGTTCCTTTCGTTCTTCATTTCTTTTTTTATTTTTTTTCTTATTTTTTTCACAATATATTTCATATTTCGAAATACAAGAAACACATGTTTCTTTAGTTTCATCACTAGTAGAAATATGAGTATCTTTATCTTCTTTTGGTTCTGGTTCCATTCTTGATAAAATATTAAAAAATAAAGAATATATAAGAAAATAAAAAAAAATAATAAAAAATAGTTACTTTGATAACCACGAAAGAATATGTTGAGACGAATCTGAAGAACACATTTTTTTTTAATTCAATTATCAATTTTTTAGAATAGTTTAATATAAAATATTAAATTGTAAAACAAGTAATCATCAATTTATAGACAATATTCGATCGTCATGCAAGCCCAACCTGAATAGTTATAAATCTAACTACTCCGGTTTGGCTTACATGAAAATCCAATAATGAAAAAAAAATGGAAATAGATGTTGAAGTTTCGATAAACACCAATAAATGGGGTAAAATCAATAAAATTTGTCAAATCATGTAAGTTATGATCCAAATAAAGATTATCTATAAAACTTTAAATTATTATAATAATAATATAAATTAATTTGTTTAAATTTTTGGATTTTCTTACAATGTTCATTTTTTTTCATCCGATTATATTTTTTTTTGTTTATCAACAATAAAACAAATTAAAAATTTTAAATAATGGGAAATACCACTAGTAAAAAAAAAAGAAACCAAAAAGAAAAAGAAGAAAATAATGAAGACTTAATTGAATATAAAGTAATAAAACATGAATTGAGACTAAATGATGATATTCAAGTTTGTAATGATACATCAAATAAATATAGTATTACAAATGATTTTTCATTAATAAAACAAAAAAAATCGATAAAAATCGAAGAAGAAGAAGAAAACGAAGAAGAATAAAAGAAGAAAAAAATTTTTTTTTTTTTATTTTTGGATTTTAAAAAAGTTTTTTTTATTTTTTTTTATGATTCGATCATGTATCATTATTTTTTTTATTTTTAAAATCACATGGTTTTAGAAAGTTTTTTTTATTTTTTTTTTTATTTTTTTTATTTAGTATTATTTTAAATATATTATTCGTATATAAATAAAATATATAAATTATCATTTATTCATTAAATTAAAAATAAAGATCATCAGTTTTTATTTTCAAAATGATTGATTAATAATAAAGAATTTTAGAATATTTTTTTATTATACTACTAATTTTTTATTTATAAGATGTATATAATCGCAAATAACAATCAAAACTTGATTTGTAAAAGATCATCTATAAAACGAATAAATATAAATACGGATAAATCATTTTTAAAATTTATTTGATCAGATGGTTTCTACCGTACTCATTATTGTTTTGGTATCACTAAATGTTATCACATTAAGTATCACAATATATAATGATATAAAGAAAATGAATCGATCATCAAATTCAAATCGTAAAAGATCGACAAGATATCGTTGATAAATTACATGAGATAATATAAATCTTAATTTGGAAAATGATCAACAAAAAACACGAGATATCATTGATAAAATAAATATAAACAAACTTTATTAATAATATATACAGATGATGTAAACAAGTTGATTAATAATTAACGGATAAATAATATAAATAAATGTTAATAATTAAAATTTTCTAAAATCCCAGAACCCATCTTCATCTATCACCCTCCCATTGGCAGCTTTATCACTAATATTTATATTATTAAAATTTTTATTTTGAATAATTTTATAGCTCCCCTCTAACTTCCACTTCATATTTGTATCGGTAAATCTTCTTACCAATACAGGTATCTTTTTAATTTCTAACCCTCTTTTAATCGCTTCTCTAAAACAATAGAGTCTGCGATTATCGCTTGAATAATATGTATCATTAATAATACAAACTTCAATTGCTTGTATATTCTTGATACATTCTACATCTTCTTCTAATAATTGTTCGATTGTTTCTTCTAATGTTTTACCAGAATAGCTAAATACATTTGATATATTCGCTTGACTAAATTTTATATCAAATGGATTTAAAAAAGTATAATAATCTCCATCTGCTAATCTGGCTTTTTCTAATAAAAATTTAAAACGAAACAATAATAAAAGCCCAAATCCAAAAGCAACAGGAGTTGAAATTAAAATAAATAAAAGATTTAATATTATTAACAAATATTCTAATTGATATTTTTCATTTTTTAATACAAGAGTATCAGAAATATTTTCTGCTCGATTCTCTTGTTCGACAATAACAGTGGCAGACAAATCTTCATCTTGAGGAGTCTCTTCATTGTTTGTCGACCAAGTGGATTGGTCATTTTCTTCATTATTCCATTCTTCATTATTCCAATTATTATCTTCTTCTTCACCCCAATTATTGTAATAGTTTTCATCGAAATTTTCAAATGGAGTAGAATCTCCAATATTTCTCCACGAGATATCTTCATTTTCTTTGTTTTGTTTCTTGTTGAACTTTTTAGTAAGTTTTTTGAAAAAAGACATTTTAGATTTTGAAAGTTTTTTTTTAACAATTGATTTTTTTATTGAATTGTTTGATGAAAGGATTTCGTAATTTGTCATTTTTATATTTATTTTTTTTTATTTACATTCGTTTAAAACATATAAATTAAATTTATTTTTGTAATTAGATTTTATACATGATTAATAATTCAAAATATTATAAAAAAACCCCTTTTTTAAAGATTACCCGATATCATACAAATAAGAAAAATGGATTATGAACACAAAGAATTTGTAAATACATGCTTTATCAAAGAAAATTTTCCCATGAAAAAAAACAAGAAAATGTTTCGATATGAGTATAACCTTACACAATGGAGCATCAAATATGAATTTATCGACTATGAAAAACTAAATAAGAAATATAAAGGGAATATCTTAAAGATGTACTGCGAAGCAACACTGATCTTCAAAGATAGAAGATTCCAAATAATTGATCATCCATTACCTGATGATCAACATCTTATGTTTCATTGATTTATTAGTAATATGTATCTGATTACCAATTTGATTTGTAATTGAATGAATTTCAAAGTATATAATTATTAAATAAAAATAATATAAAAATCCGTGTTAAACAATGATTTGACCTCAAAATGTATCTGGAATTGGATTTCATGCATTTAAAAAGTTTAATGAGTATGTTGCATAATGATCTTATGATTATCGGAAATCAAACTCCGACGTTTTATCTATTTCCTATCAGGAAACAAAGAAAAGTAATGATCCGAAAGATAGTAGATTTGGAGATAATGATTGAAAACTTTTTAATTATTAATCCAAAATTTTATGGATATGTAATGATCGATAGGATTCATCGAATGATTATTAATTTGAAACGGTCAAGAATCATGATCCGCAGTGGAATCCGGAAAATCTTAAACGAGATAGAGAATTTAACGGGATATATTGAACACAAGTCCATTGTTTGTGCTATAGCCATGTAGCCAAAATACCTTATTTGATTGTATCAAAGTAATTTTTACTTTTAAAGAAATTTCCATATATATCTTAATTAAAAATATTTTGTATTCATTTCAAAGCTTTAAAAATGTCATAATTTTTCTTCTTTGACAAAACAAATTTCAAACAAATCAAACAAACAATCAAATCAAATAAAAAACATTTTAAATCAAAATATGACTTCATCATTTGAATCAATTGTTCTTAATACCCCCGTAAAAGGTGTTAGTAATAAACGAAGAGGAGGAAGAAAAATGGTTGAGAATGATGACCATTGTGATGAAAAGAAAAGAAAAAATCGTGATAGCCAAAGAAATTATCGAGAAAAGAAGAAGCGATATGTTGAAGAATTAGAAACTAATCATAATGAATCTATCGATCTGAATGATAGATTAATGAGAGAATTGGATACATTGAAAAAGAAGAAAGATGCGAATGAAGAAAACGAAATTCTTAAAGAAGAGAATAAAAAGATACAAGAAGAAAATGATTCACTTAAAGAAGAAATCGAAAAATTACGAAAAGAAAAAGAAGAATTGAATAATAAAGTTGAAAAATCACGAGAGAAAAAAAAGAAAATGTATATCGAGAATGAAAAATTACAAGATGAGAATAAAGATCTTAAAACCGAAATTCAAGAAAGTCAAGAATTAATACAAGAAATGAAAGAAGAAATGCAAAAAATGAAAGAAGAAAAAGAAAATCAAAAAATCCAAGAAAATACAATGAATGACCAAGAAATGGAAGTAATTGAGGATAGTGGTGAAACGAATAATATTGATATTAATATCATTGATAATATATTATTTAATAATAGTAGTGATGTATTATTAAATAATAGTAGTGATGTATTATTAAATAATAGTAGTAATGTATCAAATAACGGTAGTGGTGTGTATATAAATAATTTTACTTTAGATGATGTTTATATAGATAATTTTCCAATTAATAATTCGATAATAGATAATAATGATATAATTGGTAATAATTATTTAGGTTTAAATAGTATAGGATTTTCAAATAATAATGATTTTTTATCAAATTGGAATTATTCGATATTACAAAATTTTGATAGTATTCAAAATAGTTTGAATAATTTTTTTTAATTATTAATTTTTTTATCATTTTATTATTAATCTTTTCAATATAAATAAAGTCATCATTTCATCATATTTTCATCATTCAAAATGAATAAACGCAAATATGAAAATAGTAGTAATTCAAGTAAAAAAATCAAGATTAAGACTAAAGAAATCGAAGATCTTGAAACAATCGAAAAAACATTGTCGAAAGAACAAAAAGAGATTATTGATATTGTTATAAACCAGAAAAAATCTTTATTTTTCACAGGACCCGGTGGATGTGGGAAAAGTTATACATTGAATTTCCTAATAAAGAAACTGTATAGTGTGTATGAAAAGCATACGATTGGAGTAACTGCATCAACTGCATTAGCCGCATTAAATATCGGTGGTGGTACATTACATGGGTTCACAGGTATTGGAATCATGGATAAATCATTTGATGATACGATCACTTCTATAATGGATAAGACTTTTATTTATAATCGTTTAATGGGGTTGAAGATATTAATAATTGATGAAATATCGATGATAAATGCAGAAACATTCGATTTTATTGATGAGATCACTAGATTTATACGTAGTAATGATAAACCGTTTGGTGGGATTCAATTGATTTTATCAGGCGATTTTTTTTAATTGAGACCGATCAAAGGCGAATATATATTCAAAAGCAAAGTTTGGAATTTGATTGTTGAAGAATATGTTTATTTGAAAAGAATGTTTCGACAACAGAATGAATATTTTATTAATGGTCTTAATAATTTACGACTTGGAAAAATAGATAAAGATTTTTTAAAATATGTTAAAAACTTGGATCGAGAAATTACATATGAAGATGGATGTGAACCAACCAAACTCTTTTCAACGAATAAAGAAGTAAACATATGTAATATGAATAAATTGAATGACATAAAGGGAAAGACATTCATGTTCAAGGCACAGGATTGGTCCGTAGCACAAGGAAATAAAAGTAATAATAATTATAAAAGATCACATAAAGATTTAATTGATTGGTTGGATAAAAGCACTTTAGCGGAAGAAAATCTATATTTAAAAATTGGGGCTGATGTATTGTATCTTTGGAATGATAAAGATGATAATAGATTAGTAAATGGAACTGAAGGAAAAATAGTTGGGTTTAGATCTGGTAAAACAGTATTTAGAGAAGGTGTCCCTGATAAGGTTTTATCACATAGTTTAATACCGATAGTCAAATTTAAAAATATAGAAGAAGAAGTAGAAGTGAAACAAGAGATATGGCAGAAAAAAAATAATGAAGGTGTGTTGATGGTAACCCGTAAGCAATTGCCTTTAAAATTAAAATATGGTATTTCTATACATAAATCACAAGGCATGACAATTCCGATGTTAGAGATAGATTGTAAAAAAGTTTGGCAAAGTGAACAAATATACGTAGCATTTTCACGAAGTGTAGATCCAAAAAATTTACGAGTAAAGAATTTTAGAGCAGAAAAAGTGAAAGCCAATGAAAAAGTGATAAAATTCATGAATGAAAAATTCAAAAATATTTTCTAGTTGTTATTAGTAATTAAAATTATAATATATAGGAATAATATAATGTATTTTCGAAAAAAAAAAATGAATAAAATAATAATTATTTTTATAATATATATACTTTTATTTAAAGAAATAAACATGACAATCCTAAATAAACATAATATTTTTACAAACGAAATAATGAATAAATTAACCAAATTTGGAAAAAGTTCAAATGTAGATGTTTATACAGTTGTTCGTGTATTAGACAATATCGAATATGGGGTAGTTAATTTAAAAAAATCGAATAATGAAAAAATGAAAATTATTATCCGTGGAATCAAAGGTAAAAGTGTTGGAAAAACACATATTGAATTATTATCGGTAATGTTGGGTAGACTATACGGAACTAGATGGGGACACAAGATAATTATTGTACATGAAGATTCAGCTGTTATAAACATCAAAGAAAAGATTAAGAAATTTGTAGTTTTTATTCCTGTATCACAAATAGTATTTTATCTTCGAGCTTTGAGAAGGAATTATATTTTATAAATCATTGAAACAATCATTATTTGGTAATTTGTGTATTACTTCAAAGCGAGGAGCAAAATGACCACCATAATTTCTCATAATATAAATACCACATTTATATCTTTTTGTTAATTGATCATTAATATTTAATATTAATTTAAAACAACCTAATTTTTTATCATATGTAACCAAAGTATCGATATATCTCCCTCTCCCTTCAGGAATTATTGGTAATACATTACAACCATACATTTTTGGTTTTGCTGCGGGTATAATATTAATAATAAATAATATATAAATAAATATTGAAAATTTTAATAAAAGAATATTTTTCATAATTATTAATTAAAAAAAAAGATTTAAAAAGTGTTGGTTTTTAAGAAAATAGATAATATTTACAAAATGGAATTAATTGGTACTATAGTATTTTTTAAAGATAATGATTCAGTATTTAAATATACATTTAAAAAATTTTCATTTTGTATTAAAATGACAAGACATGAAGATAATATTGTTATTTTTTCTTTTCATGATTTTGATTCAAGTGAAATTAAAATAGAAAATAAAAATTTTGAATGTTTAGAAATAAAAGAAAGAAGTATAATACACAAAAGACCATTTACACCAACTATGTTTATCATAAAGCATCCAAAACAATATATTATAAAACATAATGGAGTTCAAATATTATCATTGATTCCCGAACAAGGACGATTTATGATTTACAAACATTTATATTATTATTAATTATTTTAGTATTTTATAATAAATTTTATTAATATAATATTAAAATAGTTATTTATTTATTTCATGTAATACATTTGGTTTATATAATAATATTTAAAAAAAAATATGAATATTTTTTAAATAAAATTAAATATCTTAAAACTATTTTTGATAAGTTTTTTGTAATAATTTTTCATGTTTTTCCATTTCATACATACCAGATATTTTATCAATTTTACTATATCCAACACCTACAGCTATTAAACCACCTACAGCACCTCCTATAACTGGAAAGACACTATTTCCTCTAGCAATAGCTTTTTCAACACCATCCAACCAAGTTGTCTTATAGAATTCAACAAATTCTATAGCTGATTTTTCTTCTTTATCAAGTGCCAATAATTGAGAATTATATTTTTCTTTTTTTTTATTATCTTTAGCATTTTTTTTCTTAATTTTTTTTATTTTTTTTTCTAATTTAATTCTTCTTGTTTTTTCTTCCCAAACAGATAACTCAAGATCACCAACTTTTTTTATCAAGTTTTCAAGTACATTGTAATTTTGTTCTACAGTCACTTGGGTTTTTATTGGATATTGAGTTGTTTCATCATAAGACTGTACTGTATTTTGATTATTTGTTGTTGTAATTGAGTCTTGAGTTTCCATTTTTTTTTATACAATAATGAAAAGTCTGGTTTTTATATTTTTTTTACTTTATTTTTATTGGATTTAATTTCAAAGTTTTTTTTTTTAATTGTAAAACAAAAAGTGAACAAGTAAAAGAATTTATTTTGTTTCAAATTTATTATTAATTTTTTTTTTAAATATTTAATCTATTATTTTTTTTTTTGATTAGAATATTGTTTTACATGTTAAGACTTTAAGATTATTTGTTTTATTTTTTTTTTTGCATTATTTATATAATTCTGATTACTAACTATTATTCTAACATGATCATTAAAAGATTGTTAAATTATATTTTTTTGTTTATTAATCAAATTAAATATTTTACATTTTGTTTAATGACATTTAAAAATTTTGTTTTTATTAATTGAAATATATAAAAACTTATTCATTTGTTACTTCAATAACAACTTCATTAGAAATTTCTTTTTTCTGCTCAACCATTTTTTTTCGTAATTTAATTTCTTTTTTTATATTTTTAATCAAATTACTTGTTTGACATAGAATAATATCCATATTTTTTACTTGATTTTTAGTATTTTTAGAATATTTCTTATTTGTAACCATAATGCCAATATGGTCTTTATGAAATTGATTTCTAAAAGAATTTAATGATTCAACTTCTGTGTATCTTATATTAACTTTTTCTCGATACTTGCAACGAATAATGATTTTGAAATTTTCACAAGATACAAAAATATTCTTATCTCTATCATTATTGATAGATTCGATATCATATACCTTATCAAAAACAATTCCTTTTGTATTTTCTAATATTTCTATTATTTCTTTTACATATTTTTCACATGCTTTTTTAATTCGGAGTTCCTAAAATAAAAAAAAATATTTATGAATACATCATATCATCATCATGCTTATGATTAAAACTTATGCCATCCATATCATCCTAACCAAACTCAAGAGGTTTACAGGAGGCGATTGTGTTACCGAAGGACAGTCATAACACCTCACTCTTAAACTCCCAGCGTAACTTATACCTCGAGTACATTAAATATGCAATATTCAGTAAATTTACTTACATATTCAGTTTTCTCATAATCATATACAATTAAAGGAATTTTTTCTGGTTCATTTGACATTTTACGATATTTTTAAAATAAGAAAATACAAGTTTATTTATAATAATTTTAAATTAATAATTCATAAAATTTATTTAATAAATATATGTGCTAAAGTTGATATTCATCAAAACAACAATTTTTACACCAAATTTCATAATAAAAATCAATAAGTTGATTAGGGTTTTCATATTGTATCTGTGATTCTAAAAACCCAGAATAAACATCAAATTTTTTAGTTAATATACGATCACAACCACACCAAACATTTTTGATATAAATTGTGTTTGGAAAATTTATATTAAAGTAATGAAAACATTTAATATGTATAAAAAATGCTGCTATATTATAATATTTTGAATTGATCAAACATCCATTTAATATTAAAATTTCCCAAAAACTTAAAGGTTTTAGTTGTTTTTCATGAAAAAAATCGAAAAGTTTTGTAAAGTCATGAGTATCATGCAATTTAATTATTTTTAATAATAATTTATAATTATCAATAATAATTTCTTTGTGAAATTGAAAAGAAAATAAAGAAATAAAATACTTTTCAAAAACATTTCCAAAATATTTATTTATTAAGCGAAGATTATTTAAATTTTCTTTATATTCTAAATTTAACTTATATCGATTTTCAAATGATCCATCATATATCTGAAGTGTATAATATTTTAGTATTTCTTCAATAATTTCTGTTGGGAAATATGGAAGTTTAAGTTTGATTTTTTTATTATTAGTTTGAATTTCATCATTTTTTCTTTTCATTTTTCTTAAGAAATAATTTTTTTTTTGATAATTATATAAGTTTATTTGAATTAATAATAATTTGTTTTTATAAAATTTTAAGATTTGTACAAGTTAAAATTATACTAAATAAAAAGCATTTATAATTTAATAAATTATTTGTCTTACTTGATCGTTTTAAGATTGATATGGTTCAATTTCAAACCGATCAAATAAGAAAAACAATTTTAAGTTGTATTTGGTTTCACTTGTAAAAGTTACTTATAACTCTCGCCACATAACGGCAACAACTGTGAGAGTCTAGACCAATCCTCGTTTAAAATAAATCTCAGAATTAATCCATGAGCCGTTCAAAGTGAGACATAGCATGAGGCACTAACCCACATAATATGCTATACCATTTCGCTCAATAGAAAAAAAATATATTACAACTTTCGTTTATCAAAGAGAAATTTGACATGGCCAAGTTGTATTAAGACCATCTAAAGATAAGAAAAAAAATTGAAATTTACGATTTCTCTACTATATTATTTTATATGAATAACCAATTTTTGCGTATACAAAATTTTATGCATATAATGTGTTAACCGACATAGACATCTATCAGAACTAGAAACAAACTTTCCTCCTTTAAAAAAAAATAAACTAACAACTCTAACTCTTCTGTTTCCTTTACACCCT